>JAQSVH010183560.1:0-19111 GCA_029448705.1 Adansonia digitata | reverse complement strand
AAGGGATTTCAAGTTGACTAATCCTCCTAATCTATTTACAGCTTTTAATTTCCTTAATTTACAACTCATCAACACCTTGACAGTAACTTCATATATTTGGTAAAATTGCTAGTTAGTATCCTTGTTTGCACTCTTCATCAGGATTTTCAAATCCTCTAAATTTCTTGCTATGTATTTTGATCTAGCTCCCAATGAAGAGTCTATATACTGTTGAATCATCATAGAGTACATCGATTGATAAGTTCAATTATTGAACTTAAATACTCTTTAATCTGATACATCTCAACTGATAATCTTTTGTCTGTTTAAGATTGATCTATTTGACATCTAACTATAGTTTTATCTCTTGGTGTGATTATTGCTGCTTATTAAAGAGAGAAGCATTATCCTCCTCGAGTCTGTCTTGTTAATAAAATGTGGTTTTCCTGCCTCAATCCTCCACTTGATGTTGTCATGATATAGTGAGATCTGGGATGAGTCTGAAAGTTCCACTGTTGGATGCAGCATCCATTATAATTATTACAATTAATCTAAAAGTAGAACTGAGAAAAATACGTTTCGTTATATTGTGATACATTTGTATAAGATATTTGAAAGAGGGCCTCTGCATTTTCTTCTGAACTTACACAAACTGAACGTTCTTGCAGTTGGATAACGAACTTAGTCTTGTATGACTTGGGGAGTTCATGTCATTATGTTTCTTAGATATATTTTCTGCCTTTGCAGGTGGTTGCAGTCAAACAGCTGGATAGAAATGGTCTCCAAGGTAACAGGGAATTTCTGGTTGAGGTTCTCATGCTTAGCCTCCTCCATCATCCTAATCTTGTTAACCTGATTGGTTATTGTGCTGATGGAGATCAGCGGCTTCTTGTTTATGAATTAATGCCTTTGGGATCCTTGGAAGATCACCTTCATGGTAATATTTTTGTGCACTTCTGGCTCTAATGACAGAGCTCCTTTCTCATATTAATTCATTTTATCTAAAGTACCTAGTCCTACTGCTAGACCGGACAATTCATGTATCCATGTCAAGTTTGTGTATTTTGCCATATCATAATTGTGGTTAAGGTATTTTGTATTTTATATAAATTTTGTCACACTAATAATTCGTTTTATGTAGATTTTGAGACATTCATGTATTTATGTCTTTTCATGTGATAATTATTTTTTCCTTTGTCATATTCGTGTAGTTGTGCCTAATTTTGCCAGATCTATATGTTGCATCCATTAGATATTGATAAAGCTATAGTCAACTGAAGAATTTTAGCAATTTGAGGTTGGGTAGCATGTCAGTGTTAGGTTAAGGATCTTATTAAAAGTTTTTGTAGAATTCACTTTTTGTAGCTACCTTTATTTTTTAGTGGAGTCAATGTTATTGCAAAGAGGTAAGTGGTGTTAATCTGGAAAGCATGGACACACAATATGGGTACGATACAACATGGACATGGTGACACTAGAATTTTTAAAAAATTAGGACATGGTTACAGTAGGATGAAATGACAAATATTTTTTTATAATAATACGCAATATAAATATGTGTCAATACTTTCCAATTAAATGTTAACATACAAATAGCTTTTCAATTTTTTAAAATCAGTTTGGATTTTAAAAACTTTAACCATAAAAACCCATTATGACCAAATAGCTCGAATCAAAGACTGACAGACCTTAAATTATCATACTCTAAATTGTTCAATAAGGCATTCTTTTCATACTTGTCTCATCTTGTACTGCCTTTTTTTTTCTGCTTTCGTTCTCAGTCCTGGAACATATTTATGTTGATACTTTGCTTTCTTCTGCCACTCTTTCTGGCATTTAACTCTCCATTCTTGTTGTTTATTTGTTTTTTCCCCCTTTTCCTTTATGGATTTCAAGCGTTAGATTTCATTAGGATATGAGATTTTACTCAGTGTTGAGTCCATATTTGCCATACAAATAGCTTTTCAATTTTTTAAAGTCAGTTTGGATTTAAGAACTTTAACCTTACAAACCCAATATGACCAAACAGCTCGAATCAAAGACTGAAAGACCTTAAATTATCATACTCTAAATTGTTCAATAAGAGATTCTTTTCATACTTTTCTCATCTTGTACGGCCTTTGTTTTCTTCTTTTGTTCTCCGTCCTGTGACGTGTTTATGTTGATACTTTGCTTTCTACTACCTCTCTTTCCAGCATTTAAGTCTCCATTCTTGTTGTGTATTTGTCTTTTTCCCCCTTTTTCTTTATGAATTTCAAGCATTGGACTTCGTTAGGATATGAGATTTTGCTCATTGTTGAGTCCATATTTGAGGCAAAAATGCCAAAAAATATATATTTATATTCATTGCGCGTCCAGTCATGTCCAGGTGTATTCAACTGTCTTAACCATTTTTGATCATTCTGCTTTTATTATTATTTTTTTGCATGCCCTTGCGTGTTCGACATGTATTCCTTTGCATCAGTGCCGAGTTTGTGTTAGATCCATATCTGACACTTGTTATTCCAAAGATGATGAAAGTATCTTTGATTGGATATGATGTTAAAGTATTTGTATAGAAGATATTATTTGGTCATCTTTTATGTAAAGCCCGCTGTTTGGTAACTTGAGCACAGCATGAGATCATCTTGCCAAGGAAAATACTTAAAATATTACTTTGTTTCAAACTTCAAAATTTAGATATTCATCATTCATTCTCTTGTGGTGGATGTATTGTTGTTTTCTTTTAGTCTTGAAAAGTCAGTAACATTGAAGTAAGCTTCTAGCAGCGGGTATTCATCATTCGTTCTGTTGTGGTGGATGTATTTTTGTTTTCTTCTGGTCTTGAAAAGTCAGTAATATTTAAGTAAGCTTCTAATAGCCTACTAAATAAATGATAAATAATTCTCTGTGAGGCTTCTTAGTTATTTTTGCTTCAAGTTATCAAAGAGAATTTCATTTCATTCGCTGGTAAAGCATCTAAATTTTTGCCTTCTATTGCAGTATGAAAATTAAGGGGTGATTCATATATTCGCACTCTCTGGTCTGAGCTTCTGTTCTTGCAGTTCTTGTTTTGCATGTCCATTCCTCAGGGTCTGTATGCTTAAACCCTTGTTTTGTCATCGCATATATAATGTACCAGCTGTACAAAATTAATTAAATATTTAGGCCAAACCTGCATTATGCACTTCTTCATTTCATGTATCTCTCTTGTTGATATGATAAAGTCGAATTAAATATTTTCTTGCTGTCTGATTACAAAATATTCTTGTAATGTCTTCTATATAAAGCTACTACTGCAGATCAATGCTTTTAAGGTGCATGCCTAGGCGCTGCACCATAGCACTAGACAACAAAATCGTCCGAGACTCTTTTGTGAGAGGCACTTAGGCACAGGCTAGTGTGTCTTGGCATGATTCTCAACTTTTTGAGTATTCAAAAACAATGGGATTATAAGGAAATCATGCATATTGGCCAACAGAAGAGAGAAAATTTTGCATGTTTTGTACAATAATTGACCAATTCTTTAGAGCTTATCATCACAACTATATATCTTAAGATTATTTTATATATACATAGGCACATACAAAAACTCACACTCATATGCATGTTGTGCCTTACTTATCAGGCAAGCTTTTTTATTTTTGGGTTGTGCCTTGTGCCTCAAACAATATATGGTTCTAACAACTAGAGTGTACTTTATGTGTTTGACCATACTGCCCCCCCCCCCACCCCCCCGAATTTTTTTTTCCTTTATATGTTTGTTTAAATAATTGTATCAAAATCTATTCTAGGTGTCCTGGAAGCTTGTATTCTTGTGTGTGGTAGAGAACCTACAAATCGATGTTAGTAAAGTTAGAGCAAAAAGAAGAGAAAATGGTTTGATGAAGTGTTCATTTGTATCCCTTCTTTATCTAGTCTTTTTCCTCTGATCTCTTTTTCAACTGTCAATAATTTTAATATGTTTACCTGACATGGTAGATTCTTAATTTTGGGTTTAAACATGCAACCACTCTTAAGAGGTGGCATCCAATAGGCTCGGGGTTTGAATGTCGTCATCTGCAATTCCTTTCCGTATTCTTAGGCTGTGGCTTCCTTTGTATCTAAAAACCTAAGCCTAACTAATAATGAGCTATGATCATAATATTCTCATCATGGATTTGTTTTGTGGCTCACTAGCATTCTGACTTATGCTCTTTGTATTTCGGAAGCCTCAGACTGTTTGCCGTTAGCCCATACTACCAATAACATATGTAGATGTGGACTACACAGATGATAAATAGTCATATCTTACTGTTTGGATAAATTCTGGTTTTAAGTTAATACAAATGCTGTGCAGTGGCTTTAGCATGTGGTGCCCTTGGTTGTATTTTGCTTGTTTTCTACCAATGCCAGTTAAATGCATATATTATGAAAGCAGGAAGGGATACACTTGATTATTAATTATTCTGTCATTAATCTTTCTGCAGATCTTCCATCTGAGAAGGAACCGCTAGATTGGAACACAAGAATGAAGATAGCAGCTGGTGCGGCTAAAGGTTTGGAATATCTCCATGATCAAGCAAATCCTCCTGTTATTTACAGGGACTTCAAGTCCTCCAACATATTACTGGATGAGGAATTTCAGCCGAAGTTATCTGATTTTGGGCTTGCAAAACTTGGTCCTGTTGGAGATAAATCACATGTTTCCACCAGAGTTATGGGCACATATGGCTATTGTGCTCCTGAGTATGCCATGACTGGTCAATTGACAGTGAAATCTGATGTTTATAGTTTTGGGGTTGTCTTCTTAGAGCTAATCACTGGACGGAAAGCTATTGATAGCACACGACCCCATGGAGAACAGAACCTTGTCACATGGGTAATGCATTTGAATTGTTTGTGTAGTTTGGTTGAGAGTAACAAGTAGTGGCAGAGACTGTTTAATGACTGACTGTTCCTTTTTCTTGGTGTATGCATATACAGGCACGCCCATTATTCAATGACCGCCGGAAATTTTCAAAATTGGCAGATCCGAGATTGCAGGGACGATATCCAATGCGAGGTCTCTACCAAGCTCTAGCTGTAGCATCCATGTGCATTCAAGAGGAGGCTGCTGCACGACCTCTAATTGGGGATGTAGTCACTGCCCTCTCATATTTGGCAAATCAGGCATACGATCCTAATGCAGCAGGGCATGGCTACAGAGGTTCTGGAGATAAGGATGATAAAAGATGTAGAGATGACAGGGGAGGAAGGGCATCAAAGAATGATGGAGGATCATCTGGTTCCAGGTGGGATTTGGAAGGATCTGAGAAGGATGACTCCCCCAGGGAAACTGCAAGGATGTTGAATAGGGATTTGGATAGGGAAAGAGCTGTAGCTGAGGCCAAGATGTGGGGGGAGAATTGGCGAGAAAAAAGGCGACAGAGTGCACAGGATAGTTTCGATGGGTCTAATGGGTAGTGTCCTAGCTAAAGTTGTGCGCACCATCTTCCACCAGTGTTTATCCAGCTTTCTCACTTGTCTTTCTTGTGCATGGTCCATCGGCATTGCTTGCTTTCTTCGAAGCGAAGACACATGACACCGTGTGTAAGGACGTTGGTTCTGATTGAACCTCCCTCCCTCCCCATTGTTCAAACTTTTTGTTCTTTTTCTCTTTCCTTTAAATCCCTTTCATTGAAGCGTAGAAGAAGATGATGATGATGATTGTGGAGAGTGTACATTATAAGGATCAACTACGAGTAGGAGAGCAAGAGACGAAGAAGACGTTTTTCAAAAATTTTGAGAGTAAAGACGTACGTCCATCTCTGTCTGTCAATGTTATCTTCCATGCTCTTACTCTCGTTTTGTACGCAACTTTTTTCTGTTGTCTGTATGCTGTAATCATCTTCGATACACACTCATCTGACCAACTAGTTCAGATAATTTTCATCCAATTTTGTGTTACTATATATATCTTATTCAGCCGTCATCTACTCTCTCGTCTCACCGTTAGACTATTGAAATAAGTAATAATTGCTAGCTGATTTTGCCGCCTTTTTCTTTCATGGTTTCTGATTTCTCCTCCGTGTTCCTAAGTACATCGTAGGCCTTAAGCATTTTGTGCTTTTGTTTTGGGCCATGTAATCATTTTGTCTCCAAAATGAATTGATGGTGAGAATTTATTTACGAATGGGCTATCGTCAAGAAATAAAAAAACGGATTAGTGGTCAAATCAGTGGAATTATAGGTTCTCGTTCAATTGATTTTATTAGCTTCTAATTTAAAATAATTAAGAAATATAAAAGTAATTTAAAAAGTTCAAAAATAAAAAAATCAGAAAAATATTTAAAAATTAAAAATATGAATTAAAAAAATATAAATAAAGAAATAATAAAAAATGTAAAGAAACATTAAAAAATTTAAAAAACAAAAAAAATAAAATAAAAAAAAACTAGTTTTATTGGTTTTTTATTGATTCTAATAAAAATTAGATCTTTAACATATTATTAAATTATCAGACTAACCGTTTTTCAATTAAATGGGTTAGTCTAATCTATTTTTTCATCAATGATTATCGTATCTTGAATCATTATTATTTTTGGTTTTAAGGTAGGGGAAAAAAAAAACTTTATAACAAGAAATCTTTTTTAATTGTCAAACAACCTTGTCCTCGTATGGATTCTCTGTGTAGCACATACGTTTTCATCTTAAAATAAATTGCCTAACGAGTTTAAAACTAAAAGGGCCGAAGAGAAAAAAGAGGGTGCTATAATTGATATTTTTCTCTTCAACTCCATAGCATGAGCACGAGATTTCTTCCTTTTCTATTTCCCCTCTTTTCTTTACTTTTTTTTTTTTAATAACAATGAGTGATCTAGTTATAATATAGTAAACAATTATGTAATTTTAACAAATGTGTACTTTAAGTTATGATGAAAGAAAATTATTAATTATATAGTTAAGATTTTGAATTCATAATTATGGTTGGTTAGCCCAATTAATGTCAGAGAGTTACTGCAAATAATATATGTAAATGGCAGCAATATTAGGAATTTAGGATTTTCGACATGGTGTTTGCAACACGCAAGAGAGAATAGAGATACGAGGGGAGTTTGAGCTTCAGAAATATTTTCCCATCCATCATAAATTATCTTTCTTTCATTCAAACCTGCAGGCAGCCAATTGGAAATCAAATGAAAAAGATATTTGCTGATGATCTCACGTTTCCCAATGGAACAAAATGGGTCCTCCTACGTTCCTAACCCATACCTTATTGCATCCAGCTGTGTCTTTGTTGTGAATGAAATAATAAATGATTCCAGCCACGTAGCTAGGGATCATGTCGATTTATATTGAGCCCAATAATGGGAAAAACAATTCCCTATAGCTCTAGTGCTGATCAATCATCAACAATACAAAAGAGAAAAAATGTCATCCTTTGATCTTTAGGAAAACTGGAGAAAATGTCATTGTTGTAATTCAAAATAAGAATTAAGTACATGTCCTGGATCAAGGACGACGTACAAGAACAAGATTATTAAACATTGCGTAAACTGAAATTAATTAATAGGCAGAATACATATATAGTCATGCTCTCTTGTAGTAACCAGCTAGCTCCTGGAAATGAACTGTGGGTGCATGCGATGGAATAAAAACAAGAAGTGAAGGAAAGGGACTGAAAAGAAATAAGGAAGGCGGTTTCAGACAAGGCGTGGCTTGGCATGGGGCATCAAAATTCTCAACAAGATGATAACTGAGTAATCTCTGTGTGTGTGTGTGTGTGTGTGTGTGTGTTATTTCAAACTGGACATTCATTTGAATGGAGGTCACCAGAATCTCCCGAGCTTTTCTCATCAGTCTTATCAGTCTCCTCTGGCCCTGTCTGTTCATTCTTTTTCTTATCTTCTTCTGTAGTATCAGTCTCAGCATCATCAGGTAAAGGCTGAATCGCGCCTAATGTACTGAGGACAACAATACTTTTCAGTTGTTCTGCAGCTGCAGGCACCTTCTTCTCCCCTATAACTGCAACCCTTTCGGAGTTTCTGTAAATTGCATACAGCAGCATCTGGAGCACCCCCAGGATGAATCCTAGGACATTAGGAAGCTGTCGATTCACAAGGAAGAGACAAATCAGAACAGAAGCACAAAAATTAAACAAAATCAATCAAGTCAAATAAACATTAAACATTATTTAAAAAAAAAAAAAAACAATAACTTACAGCTACACAGAGGTCCTTAATAAATAGTCCATAAGCAAACCACATTATTGCACTCAACGTGAGGAAAAATGATAAGTTGAAAGGCATGAACTCAACACTCCTTGTTCGAATAACTCGTGCCTGCGGGGACAACATTAATATATATATATATATATGATATTAATTAATTAAAAATAATATATATTTATATATGATTATTAATGAGCAAAAATGGACACTCACCACAATGTTTAAGGGTGCTGCAAAGACAGTTACAGAGATGGCAACACAAATCCATCCAAGTACTTGGATACGACTTGAACTTTTCAGCACAAAGTATGTGAGCATGAGAATGAAAGAGAAGAGCCCCACGTTCATAGCTACAAAAAGTTTCATAGCAGACATCTGCAATTCCGTACATAAATTAGAAATAATATAATTAAGAAGAGAATATAATAATTTCTTTGAAAAATATAACATAATAATAATAATAATGTTATGATGAAATTAAAAGAGTTTGAATTTAATTAATGTGATATTACCCACCCTGCTATTCTTTGATGCATAAGCTATGTACATAGATATGTAAATAGTCTCAACAATACATCCAAAAGAGTTGATGGTGATGAGGAGGAAAGCATCCTTTTTTATCAACGCGTAATACAGCCATAGCATGGAACTGAACAACGCCACCTGGTAAGGCAGCGATTGGAAACTCTCCGTTGATTTCTTCTTGTAAATTCGATAGAATGTTGGTCTGCAAATTTTTATTATTTTGCAACAAAAGCGGTTATTATTTTGTCATTCTCGATAGATCATTTCAAAACCAATGATTTTGAGTCGTGTAAAAGAAGATGATCGATGCTTACACTGGAGACAGATATACAAGGACGGAGATGATGTTACCTGTCATCAATTGCAAAATAAATTCATTAGTTATTTCTCTTTCTATAGGAAAGTTTTCACTTTTCAACCTGAAAAAAAAATCTTGTAAAGAAGCATTCATGCAGATACATACTGTTTTCAAAATAAATGAATTATTTCATAATGATTGGGAAGGTGGATCATCATTTAGGTGACAACACTAAATTTATGAAAGCGAAATAACATGTATATTTTACTTTTCATATTTGTTAAAAAACTATATATAACTAAACATTAATTAATATATCATTTGGTAAAATTGGAGGTACTTCTAACAAGGAAATAACTTGTTAACTTGTTCAAACCTAATAGAACGAATAAAAATAGTATGCATGTATTATTAGTTTTGTAACTTGACCGAATTATGACTACAACCTCCTGAAATAAAGTAGAGGTTGGTGGAAGAAGGAAAATAATGAAGAACCTAAACCGGACCTAGCGTGTAAATACTAATCAAAGTACAGTGTGGAAAAGGCTTAAACAAACACTCGAAAGAAGAAAACAGAACTTAAGTGAAGAACATGAAGGTGGTGAAAGTGGAACAAGCTATCAGAAGGCATGTGATATGCTTCATTTACGTGAACAGCTATATCAGCCTGAAGATTATGCCACTATCAATATTTAGTTTTATGCAAATCTCAAAAAAGAGTCATGGAATGAAGAAGAAGGGGTGTGTTAAGAGCTTTCTGGCATTACCTAAGATGCCAAATGCAACTGCTAAGGAATGGTGATCACCCATTATGGCCATCTCTCTCTTTGACAAACAAAAACAAAGAATCTGTGTTTGAAAGTAGAAGCAGAGAAAAAGGGGAACCCTAGCTAGCTTTCTTTCTCACACACACTCTCAGCCTAGCCGGGAGACCCTAAGTCTTATTTACATCTCATGAGCTCAAAGGACGTGATAGGAGGCTTTTTATATACAAGAAGAGGCAAGTGTATATGCGCATTTAACACTCCAATTCCTTGACAAATGCAAACATTGGTAGGTAGCTCTAGCTTCCCCTAAAATCGAATCATTTACGCCTACCAAAATAACTCACGTGCTTCCTTAGTCGCGTGTTCACCTTTCCAACCTAGTTGGCTCCAACAAATATTATGCGTTTCACTCCGGCAATAATAATGTTCTTAAATTTCTAGTTAAGCTTCAAAAATATGTCCGCTTAATGAATTGAAAATCATCCCATTTTCTGAGTTACAATTAATTGATTCATTAGTGGAACTTTTCTTTTATTAAATAACACTTTAAGAAATGATTTAAGATATATGTTTGCAAAAACATTTTTGAGTTTTTCTTAATTTGAGTATGATTTTATTTTTATTATTTAATGTTACAAGCTATATTAAAACATTTTCATATGTTAATTTCATTTATAGAATCTAAAAATTTTATCGTCAACAAATGTGATAATTTCTCTTATAGTTATATTAATATTCTATTATGTAGGGTTTAACTCAAAAGGTATTTTATTGAATCTGTGGTAATCAATTCAATAATATATCATCAATTATTATGTTATTATGTACTATAATTGCATTTTTTTAATCTAAGGGGTTATTAGACAGATACTGAATTAGCACTTTTCCATTATAATTTTAAAATTGTAATGCATCATTAAAGGACTACTACTTTTAAATTTGTAAAGCATCATAAAAGAGCTACGACTTTTGAATGACATATATTTAGTGATAAATACATGATATTTTAATAAAATATTTTACGTTATAGAGGAAGAAAGTACAAGACACGTGTTTTTCATTTTTGAGGTTAAATTTATGATTTTTAGAGAAAGTGAGAAAGGGAGATTCAACCAGGGCAAACGCACGCGCCAAGAACAGGGGGTGGCACGATATAAGCAAGAGCTGGCTTGTTTGATAGCAGAATTTAATTTACGTTACAGATACACCGCAAAGGTTTCCATCCAAAAGCCCCAATTCACGTGAAGTAATGAAAACACAACTCGGAAGCCGTTTCTCTCTCTTTTGCATCTGCGAACAAGCTGATATTATTATTATTATTATATATTTATAAGTGAGACTAAAGTCTTTTCTAGATATTTAAATTAAATTATGGTTATAAATATATTTTTGATTATATTATATTTAATATAATTATAAAAAATAAATATAAAAAATAAATATTAATAATAAAAAATATTAAAATTATAAAATAATAATAATAACATCGTGTGATGGTTGTTATTTAAATGCTCGATTGTTTTGCGTCAGCCCTAAATCCACTCTACAAAAATTTCTGTACGTTGTCAAGTTTGCTTCTGTTTGATTGCGTTTGTATGCAGTGCATGGCAAAGGTTTCGTGTGGCGTACGAGAATCTGACTTTTTTCTCGTTCAAGTCTACTTTTCCTTTTTCTTTTTTAGTTAAATGAAAAACAGGACAAGAAAATATATAATGACCTGTAAACAACTAATGAAGCTGTTGTTCTTCGTTTGTATGTATTATAAGGTAGGGGTATTTGTGAGGGAATGGAATGCTAGGTGGAAATGAGAGAGCTTGCCAGATTCGTGGCTCTACGTAAACGGATATCAACAGCTTCTTTTGATTGCTTGGATCATTTTCTTTCCACTGCACTGCACCAACATAAATAATTTTGTTGTTAAATTAAATTTAAAACCCCTTGTTTATTTTCGGTGTAAATTAAACTTTTGCACTCTATATTATGATACGATGTGTCTATCTCATTCACCCACCAAATCCCTATCTCAATTTCACTCCCTAATTCCAATAATGCTTTAATTCGCTTTCTCTAACTTTCCAGACCCCACGCTATTACTCTCCTATTCATTCATACCGACAAAATGAAGATTTTCTTTATCATTTTTTTTTTGGGGGTTTTGGGAGCCAAAAAATGTTGGCAATCAAATGAATCATTTATATTCAACCTTTTTTGATGCTTGATCTCATCTTTAAATCTTTGCCCCTTTAAATTGGCTTGTAGCTATGATTGATCGTAAGAGATTTAAAGTTAACACCGAAGGAAAAACAAAAGCACTATCGTTATCATTTGGCTAATAATCATACTCATAATTTATGGAAGAGAAAGAAGAGTTGGTGTTCAAAAATAGATTCATTGCATTCACTGAATTAATTAATCATGAGAAATGGCTTGGCTCTCCCTGCATCTCAATGAAAATTAAGGTTCATGGACGCTGGGCTGACAACTTCAATTTGCTAAATGCCAACCAAAATAATTTTTTTTCTGTTTTCTTTTTGAAAGAAAACTAAAAATAAAAATAAAAATGTCGAGGGTTCTATATTGATCATATAGAATACAAACGACGGGTAGATACCAAATGTGGGGTTCTCTCTCATATATATATATATATATATTTGTATATCATACTCTAAGTTATTGCTTGATATCAGCTCAACAAAAAGGCCACGCCTTTTGCATTATTTGTTGCTTTTGATTTGGAGATGGAGATGGACATCTGTATCCCCTATTATTGAACTAGGAAATGTGAGAGCTAGGAGAAGGGAGGGCAGCCGGAAGATATTATAGTTTGATCGAACCAATCTAGAAAATCCTTAGGTCCACGACGTCCTCTATTTGTGGCTGCCTTCCCTTCGTTCACTAAGATTAAGCCAGTTCAGCTCATAATTATTGGCACGGAGATTACGACAGCATATCATTATTGGCCTTTGTGGGGTTTGGGGGGTGAGGAGGGTAAGTAAACCACATAAAGACGGCCAATTTTAGGAATCAGGTCAAGCTTACATCACGTGGGTCCAATTATGCTGCCCTTTTCTTTTCTTTTTGGATTTGCTTTATGCCTAATCAAACTTTTTCTTACCAATTATTTTATCTATCTCCTTAAATATTTTCAATAAAGATTATTATTACTGCTTAAATTTAAGATTAGTAAATCAATTTAAATACAATTAATCCTTAGTATTATTAGCTTTTTTTTAGATGCATGAATTAATCTTCGTATTGTATTCATATATTTTATTATAATATAATATAATATTTTACATTTATATAAATTATGATATATTAATAATATATAATATATATTGAGACATGTATGTATTCTTATCGTATTTATTTATTTTTTGTTTGTGCTTTATATTTATCAAATTTTAGATATCTTTTCGTATTGTATTCAAATTGTTATAATAGTACTAGGTCTTTACCACTGTATATACAAATGCAAAAAGAAATATATTTTTATTGCTTATACTAAACCTGCAAATTGAAAGTTATACATTGATAAATGATATATATAATTAATCAGTAATGAATTAATAAATTTCAGTAAATATATATTTATTGACAAATTCATTATAATAAAAAGTTTAACATATAGATGCAATTTCAATTGATTCTGAATATATGTAATTACTCTATCCAATATAAGATCAAATAATCTATAAGTATTGTTTTTTTTTTTAATTTTTCTCATCACAATTATATATTAATTAAAAAATTATATATTTAAGGCATTATTAATTCATAAATTTATACATTAATAACAAAACATATAATATAATTTCATTATAAACTAACATAAAAATTAAAAATTTCCAAATAACTTTACTCATTAGCAAATTAAATCATATAATTCATTAAAATCATATAAATTTACAAAATAAGGTATCAAATATAAATTATAAAAATATCCATCGCTAGTAAAAAATCAGCGTTTCTAGCCCGCCTCGGGAACATGGCAGGAAAGCTGACAAAAGCTGGGTCCAGTGTAACGCTTTTTCACTTTTTATCGTGTCTTCCCTTTTTTTTTTTAAAGCTGTAACTCAGCTATCTTAAGAAATTGGAACATTTTATGCAAGGAAAACATGACCACTTAGTGCTTAATTAAAAACGAAAAAAAAGAAAAAAGGAAAAAGAAGTGAAAAGAACATTTTGATCAAATTTCATAACTAATTTTGAGGAAATCTCCGTAGTTTGAACTCTGGAGTCCTTTGGTCCCCACTAGTAAAATGCGTGTTTGACCCATGTAAACGTGATGTAAACATCAATTAAAAACTGTATTAATTCAAAGAGGAAGGCACGACATGAGAAGAAACATAGGCAGGATCCATGAATATTCAATATCCCTTCCTTTACCTTCCCTTCTTTTTTATTATTTTAAAGAATTTCCCTTTATAATATGGTATATCTTTTTTAATTCTTAATTTGCTACTTACTCCCTTGCCCCTATTAATTTAATGTTATAAAAAAATTACATGTATAAATTCTTAAACTTAAAACTTTAAAAAAATTAAATTATAAATATCACGTCATTTGAGTTAATTCTCAATAAATTTTTTTATATACTTTTCCCCCGGCAAGGTTCAAGTGATTAAAAGAAAAATCAAAAAGTACTAGTTGTATATTATTACTCTATATATTTTATTGACATATACTTCTAAAATATATATATATATATATATATAATCATCTTTGAAACACCTTGTTTTTTAGGTAATAAGTGGTTACGGAAGAAAGAGCAATTATCGTTAAAAGGAACGCGTGAAGCAAGAAACTTAAGAAACAAATGTAGTAAATGTAGTAACCTTTTTTTTAATGAAAGAAATGCTTTCCAGATTGGTGATCGGAATGAACTGTGACTTCATCATTTCATTAATAAAAATATCTTTTCACACTAACTTTTAAATACGAGAATTTACTGGCAAAATGCACTAATTATATATGAATCTCGGATAGTATTTTTTTTTTCTTTTTGTAGTTTTGCATCCAAATTTTTAATCATTTCTTATGGTCAATTACCATTAAAAAGTCAACAGAACATGTCACATTAATATCATATTTATCACATGAACTTCCATATAGGTATATACATGATTTTGGGATGAAATTTTTTGTCAAATTTTAATGACAGCTAACGTAATGGATGATATTCAAACATTTTTAATAGATTGTGGATGAAAAAAAAAAATTCAAGTTTCAGATGTTACCAGCGAAAATAAAATCTGACACAAGCATGAATTTATGATGCAATTTACTCGGAAAACTATGCATCAAAAGATATTTTGGTTCATTAATTGGTCCGGTAGTTGTATTTTCGTTTGTTTACTCAGAGGGCTTTGTTTTTATTTGTTGTGGCTGTACATGAAGTTGCATTTGTTTGTAATAAATTTTTAATTACAGGCTGAAGAAATTAAAAATTATGGTTGGCGATCCACTAGACAAGGGTCATTTTTTTTCAACGGGTTTAATTATGAGGATTGGAATTTTTTATTAAGTACAGGGTCCAAAAGTGTGAAAATTCCATCTAAAAATCAGGTGGGATTGGCAGGTTTTGTTTGTCGCATTGCATCGGGCTGACTTGAGAAAGACAAAATATTAATTATGAGAGTTTCCTGAAATGATTTAAGGAACATAAGAGATGACGTTTCCTGAAATGATAAGAAAGATTAAATTGAGGCAGAGTTGAAAAACTGCAACTAAAACTAAAATCGTGAAGATGCACAAAATCATTCGGTAACGTGGCAAGCTGTGATGCCTTTGAATCCGGCCTTGATTTCTGCAAATGCCCAAACGCTTTGTGCGTCACTGAACGCATCACTCTCTCTTTGATTTCAACTCTAAAAACTTCAGCCATTTACAAACCACATTTTACAGATGGCAGACTTAAGGAAACCTTGTTTGAAGTAGAAGCATCTCGATTTCAATTTCAATCAAATCTACAATAGATTCTTTCCGTACCACAAACTTTCCTATTTATGTCACTTACCTGCACCTTCCTACAACGTTTTAACCTTATTATTTACTCAAATCTTTTTTTTTTACAAGGTTACATTTAAAAAATATAAAAAATTACAATCATGATCAAATATTTTTTACTATATATTATAGCACATCAATTGTATAAAAATCAATAGGTTTAGGATTATTTACTCCAATAATTTGATTCCCAAGATTGATTTATGGTACTTCTTTTAAGAATCTCCAAGATTGGCAGATTTTTGACCGGAGTTGTCCAGAAATTTCTACGTCTCCGAGTACTAGGGTTCTTAGTGGATACCTAAAAATTTAAGTCAAAGAGAGTTTATGGGAAAGAACTTTCATTAAAGTAATTGGGGACACTTCCACTTTATTTCCACAAGCATACGTGTATGTATACACACACATCTTAATCTGGGAATAAGCTTCTAATTGCACTTATTTGAAAATTTATTAAGAATAAAATTCTAATTCAACTAATATCACTGTAAAAGGCAAGACTTTTTTCAATGGAAATTTATGTCGAAAAATATGTCATTTTCGATAGACCTATTTTCAATGAAAAATCTTTTAAAAATTCTATAAAAAATACTCAGTCGTTCATAAATTTCTTTCAAAAAATTTTTTTAACAAAATATGAAGTAGATTTCGATGACAAATTTATTTGAAAATAATATTTCTATCTACGAAAACTTTTCTTGAAAAATTTTTGTGATAGAATTACTTATTATGTAATATCGTCAGAAAAATATTATCGATAGAATTTTTTTCATTGGTGTTTTTGACAAATTTTTTATTTAAATAATTATATATAATAAAATTAAACGTTATAAAATATAACAATATATATAATAATATAAAATATTCTATTCATATGACATAAAAATAAATGGTCCAATATCCACGTCTTTGGGGACCACTGCCTCCGGCAAAACTACGTCTAGCACTGCTGCAATTGCCACCTAAGAATCGAATCTGCTGCATCTCCTACTGTTGTTGTAACTACGAGAATGGCGAGAACAATTGTTGCATCGAGATAGCTTCAATGGCGGACATAGTATTCTTTATTACAGCAGTGTCCTCATATTATTATTGTGTCGTTGGCGAAGCATATTAGGAACCAGAAGGACAAGAAGGATCGTAGTTGCAGTATCCAAATGTGAAGTGCTGACAGAAGGGAAAACGTGCCCTGTCTTGGGTCATATTCCAAACCCATAAATATCTGTATGAGTAGTATCAAGGCCCCTAGTAACTTGAGACCAATACTAGGGGTCGAAATCTGGATACATAGACGCATCATCTCCATTATTTTTGCTGCAAATTAGTAGCATATAGTTCTATAACAATTAATGCAAAGATACATTTGGTCGCACTACCAGGGAGAGGCTTATTTTCGATGAAATTTTTCATAAAAAATACATAAATTTGCATATGAAAAAACCTTTTTTCAACACAAGATCTGTCATAAAAAATCTGTCATTGTAAACGAAATTGTTGATAATATTTTCATCGCCAATATCTTTTTCATCAAAAAGAATTTTTTGGACAGAATAATTTTGATAGATAATTTTGTCAGAAATAATATTTTCTAATGGTTTTTTCTGTCATTGAAATATTTTAGCAACTGAAAAATTAGTCAAAAATAGTTTATGATGGTGGATTTTTTTTTTTGTTGCTAAAAGAATTTTAGCGATGGACTTTTTTCACTAAAAATCCTTTTTGTTTTTAATTAAATTTATTATAATATTTTTATTTGATATTTAAATGTTCTTAAGTTAAATAATTAATTTGGAAATAAATATAAATTGCATTTATCGTAATAAAAATATAAAATGTGAATATATAAAAAACAAATAAATTATGACTAAATAAATCGAGAATATATTGTATTTACAAAGTTGTATAAAAAAATACATCACTATGGATGCGGAAGAAGGAAGAGGAAATGCTGGAAAACTACTGCTGGAATTGGGCATTTGTCCATTGGGGAGCTACTGAAATGCCTGCTAGTTCTCTTGGATCTGTGCAATCATGAAATTTGTACACTTCAGTTGCTTATAAGCCGATTGCATGTGCTGCTGCATTGCTTGCATTTGCTGCTGCAACAGGAGAATTTGTTGCTCTTAATTCTCTTGGCTTTGCGATAGTGTGAATAAAACCTCCTACATCTGACCAACAACATTAGTCAAATTGTTCATCTTCTTGAGCAGAATAGGATCCTTCATAGTCGGTTGTGTTGGCAGCGGTGCTTGCTAGGCAGTGGCAAGAGTGCCTAAGGTGTAACTCGCAGCATAGCCATTGCTGATCCCTCGACAGATGGAAAATTTTGGCATACTTCAGCCTAGTTTCAAACCCGTATACTGTGTTCGAGTGGTCTCCACCCCTCTAATTGCCTGAGACCAACTCTAAGGGTTAAACTCAGGATAAATAGATGGATCATCTCCAAATCATTGCTGCAAATTTGCAACATAGTTTTTCGACAAAAGTAATGAAAAGTATTAATTAATATTTAATGCAAAATAATAGTAGTAGTTATAAATGCATAATAGTTTTATAACTTATATGGCAACACGAGAATTTTCACCAACAAAGTCTTTGATACCTCAGGCATGTTGATGAATTTGCATGAAGACTTTCGAAATATCGGCTCACTCTGTAGATGTTCTGACTACAATGAAAGGAAATTAAAATTTTAATTCAAAATTACTTATATTATTAATGCAAGAAAAATGTGAAATTATTATTTAATAAAATTTCTATAATTAAAAAATAGGTTAACATTTAACTTACAATCATTTGTCGAGTCACTAGAAAAGAAACCAACCCATTAATGTGTTTGGTGATGGAACCTTTCTTCTCCATCTTCTAATTCATTGATGCCTTAGCAGATTTCACCTTTAGGCATCTAAACTCTAAAGGTCAACAAAGTGGTCCTATATGGGGACTATGATCCAGTTGCATCGGTAACCCTTGTAGTCCTCAATATAGGTCGTCTAGAAGATTTTCATTGCATTATTGCACTTAGTGTTCATCATATCCTTAAATCATTCCATTCTAATGGCCTCGAATAATTGTTGTATGACATGTGTTTATTCCAATGTCCACTAGCATTTACCTCACATCGAAAAAGTTGTAATTAGTACATGTAGATACCTTATTTTGTCTAGACCCCTAGTTGACTTTTTTTTTTGGTTTTAGAGGTTAATTAGAATTTTCATAATTAGGGTCCTCTTAGATGAGTTAGTAGTGATATTAAGGTCTAATTGAGGTTCTGGAGTGTTTCCTTAAGCTTAGTTTAATAAGATATGTCATTTAAGCTTAATTATCTGATTTAAGGGGTAGGTGCTAAATTTGGAAAATCA
>JAQSVH010183541.1:0-16107 GCA_029448705.1 Adansonia digitata | reverse complement strand
TTTTTTTTTCTTAACTTCTGATAGGCTCGCCCAATGGATACCGACTTAATACCTAGGGAGTTAAGATTGTATTGGGCTACGAATATCTTTGTCTTTTTATCATCTGAACTTGTTCAACAGGATGATTGCCTATGATATGAAATCAAATCCGAAAGGCAATGCAGGCAGGATGCTGCCGTGATAGGGCAATTTCATATATTTTGCAGTTGTAGGAACGAAGAGAAACCAATTTTAGTATAATATGAATTTATTCAATTTATATAATCAAAGCTCATATTTAAAATATTTAAATTTTAATTTTAATATCAATAATCTTTTTATCTCAGATATTTATTTTGTAAAAAAATAGTTTAATATAATTTTTGGAGGATGAGGAATTGATATTAATTTGTTGAGCAATGATATTCATTATACACATATATCAGTTTTTGATGCAATTACAATGTAAAATTTTGAACTTGAAAATAGGTAAAGAATGTAGATATGTCTCATTTTATTTGTAATTATTTTTTTATTATATTTTCGGTTTAATATTTCATACATTGTTAGTAAATGACTTTATATATTGACAATTAATTATGTGATATTACATTCTGAAGGGTGTAGTTATTTATAAATATTTATAAATATTTTATTTATTTATTACCGAGATATTATTATATTGCTCACTATCAATGTATAATTTTATATACTAATAATATATTAAATATAAATTCTGTATTTAAAACGTATTTGTTATCGTCTAAAGATTAATTATGAAATAAAAACTTCATTGATAATTTTCTAATGCATAAACCTAAAAATTGAATGGAATATTTAACAGTATTAAATACTTGAATATTTCGTCTACCTAAAAGGACGAGATAAGTGGCATAATTGGATTTGGGATGGATGAAGTAGCCAATATTTTGCTAATTTCAAGTGGATTTAGAATTAAATTCTATTTTTTGGTTACGAGAAAATCGCATAAAACACTGCTATCACATTAAACTGTGATTAAAATCGGAAATCAACTGTCTTAATTTAGCGATATTAAGGTGTGTAAATGCAATTGATTACTGCCCAAAGAGCGTGAGTGTACCAAAAATGGTAAAATCTTATCCTCTTATCAAAAGCGATTACCAATATTTAAAAGAGAGTCCATCAAATCAAGATCTAAATGCGCAGCTGAAAATCAGCAGACGAAATTGCCGATTTAGCGGGATACAGCCGAACACGACATGGATCCCTAAATCAAGAGCAAAGCCACCGAGTTAAGCCGAATGTCCACTCCCAACTGACGCCATCGTCGACACGTCACGGTCCAACAAAAAGAAAAGATGAACCGTTGTCAACATTAATTTTTAAATAAATAAAATTTTTTTTCCGAAAAATGCAGCCAACCGAGGAAACACAGCCAAGGTCCGAAGCAGAAGCAAGGGTTTAATTAGTTTAATGCTATATATAAATATAAATATATTATTACGCAACATAAGCTATTGTTCCCTTACGTTCCAACACTTGGCAGTACTTCGCACCACAGCCTTTATCGTTCTTCCCCTCTTATTATTTTTTTCCCAAATAGGCGATTAATTTCTTTATCCGTACTATTTCCAAAATGACAAGTTTACCCACATTTTAATTATTCATTTAATTGATTATAAATTCAATTTTGATACACCCAAAAATATATATATAAAATAACTTACTTTACTTGATGAGACGGACAAAAAAGTGAAAGATAATAAAAAAAAACTTATTTCATATTATTATTATCTTTTATTTAATTTTATCAATTTAAATAATTTGATTTAACTCATAAAATTAAATTTAATAAAATAGTTTATATACAAATATAGAAAAAAATAATATCATATTATACAAACGATGCGTGTATTGTTATAGAATAATGCTTTTGATTTTTTTTTCTATATAATTAAATTTTAATGAATTTTTTTATAAAAAAGACTAATTTTGAGACAATGAGATTTACTTAATTTATTTACAAGTACACTAGCATAATGTGACAAATCAAGAAAAGAAATAGTAATTATAATAAAAGTGCAAGGTGAAAAAGGTATTTGTGTATACTTATAACTGTATAAATCAAAAACTTAATTAATTTAATTCTAGTATTTTATAAACACTATGTTATAAGTGGTGGTGCTTGGTTGATAAACTGGAAAAGGCAACTTTGTAATTTAAAGTAAAAGCAGGCCTGTTCCTCTAGGAGACTGCAGGTTGCTGGTTCTTTTCTCTTCCCTCTCTATCGCTCATTCTCTGCGTACACCAGAAGGAGAAAATTCTGGAAATTTTTTGAAAGAAAACATTCCTCCAAGAAAACCAAAGAAGAAGAAACTAGCCAAAGCATCTCTCTCTTTGTTTTGGTTGAAAGAAGAAGGAGAATGAAGAGTTGTGAGCTCTGCAATTTGGCGGCAAGGACGTATTGTGAATCGGACCAAGCGAGTTTGTGCTGGGATTGTGATGCTAAAGTGCACGGAGCCAACTTCCTCGTGGCGAGACACGTGAGGTGTCTTCTCTGTCAGTCGTGCCAGTCTCTCACTCCATGGAGAGCCGCCGGTTCCAAGCTTGGTCACACAGTATCCGCCTGTGAGACGTGCGTCAGCGGCGGTGGTCGAGAAGACAGCGAAACAGAAAATGAGAAGGAAGACGAAGACGACGAAGAAGAAGAAGAAGATTCTTCTGATGATGACGTGTCAGTTAGTGATGATGTGGAGGACGGCGATAATCAGGTGGTGCCGTGGTCCGCAGTTGCAAATACACCTCCGCCGGCTTCAAGTTCATCTAGCAGCGACGATTCTTCTGATGGTGAAAGAAAGGTCTATAAATCAACAAATTTGTTTCCGTTGAAAAGGTTGAGAGAAAATGCTTCAGATCTTGGCTGCTCTCAGGTTGGTTTTGTTGTTTGATCTCTGGTCAAGTCTTATTTTCTCTTTGTTTTTACATTTTAAACTCTTTATTTTTTCTTTCCGTCTCGTTTGGATTGTTTTATTATTTTTCATCTGATTAATGGTTACTATTTTTTGTCATTGATTTTTGCAGGACGATCTGGATCGTTTATCTCCTAAACGGAGCTTCGGTTGCCGTACTGTTTCGGCTACTTGGTGCAGACCAAAGGTGCAAGCTGTTTCTGTTGACTCTACGAGGCTACTGAAAGAGCAACAAATCAAATCGGAGGATACGGTTCCGTTGCAGTCCGATCTGAGAGGCGCGGCTGGTACGGAGTCATTAGGATAATATTAGAGCTTTATAAAATCCAGTTAAAAAAAATCCTAAATCTGTTAGCAATTTTAATCCCCTTAATCACCGATTTGACTTGGGCTTGGTCTGATATTTCTGATGATCTAACCTTTTCTAACAATAGTGTAAGATTAATCTTTAATGGGATTGTTGACCCTTCTAGTAGTTAATTTGTGCTGATCTAAGAATTTTACTAGTTGTGGTCTTGCTAGTTTGATGATTGATCTCTGCCGAGATTTTGTAACTCTGATTTTTACCAGATTTACCGTAATTAGTGGATTATCATCTTCGACCGATGTCATTAAGTATTTTTTTTTTTTTTTGTCTGAGATTTAAGATGTACATAAAATATGAAGGTTGGATGTGGGTATGGGTGCGGATGCACCAAGTCCATGGCACCAAGCAGTTTAACAGTCTCGATTATCTGTGAAGACAGTTACACATAGAGCGTAGGTGGAGAGAAAGGGTGTCTGTCTGTCCTTAAATCTTTGAACGAAATCCGCTAGATGAGAGCCGATTCACCGTTTCATCATTCTTATGGAATACAATTTTTGACAGTAAATGAGCCAATGGTAATCTCATGGTAATTTCATCTTAGATTTGATAATTTTATATATAATTATATTAATATGATATATATAAATCAATAAAAATATAATATAAATATATATTTAAAAATTTTATAATTTAAATTATTAATATATTAAAATTAATAAAAATATAAAATATTTTTAATATAATTATAAGATAATATATGATATAAATATATAAATTATCGACTTTAATTTTAATTCAATTTAACTCAGCTCACATATAAACAATACCAAAGCCTCTATATATCCCCTTGGTACCATGTACTTCTGTGTATTGCCTGATAAAGCTCATTTCATGTACCCACACGTTTTATTATCTAGACTTGAGCGGTTTCCATTGCAACTTGAGCTAATGCTTAGTGTGTGGTCGTTTTATGAGAAACTTTGTTCAATATAGGATGGCGGTTGCAACAAGACGAGAACTAATTTAGCGATTTAGTTGATAATGTGAGGGGCTTGTGAGTTATGGCTTTGGTTGTATTTGTAGGTTAATCCGGTCTTTTTCTTTTTTTTTTTTTCAAATTTTTAATTGCTCTTGTTGGTATGGGTGTTTTAATTTATTTTTTGGATCATAAGGCAGGGAGGAACTAGGGAGAAGATATATTGTGTTTGTTTAACAATTTCTAGGCAAATATCTGTGATCTCATGGTATGACATCCACTACCAAGAATTTTAAATGCAATAACAAACAACGGATTTGTACCTTTCATTTCATATACAGGTTATGGTCGGCCATCACATCAGGTTGGTGTTGAGCTTTAATATTATTTGTAAGGAATGCAAGTTTCTGCATTGAAAGGAGAAGCCAATAACTCTGATTTCCACATACAATAGAAAAAGTAAATCACAATCACGCTACCCTATACTAAAAATAAGAAAAATTGTTGTCCTCGAATAGAAATTGTGGTTGAAGGAGCTCTAATCTTCTAACCAGTACAGATCATCTCCCTTTGATTTGAAATTGGTGGGTCCAGCGAAGCGGGTGTGACTAAAAGGTTAAAGAAAGTTAAGAAACTGAAAAGAAGAAGATCAAAGTGGGCCTTGGGTTTTGGCGGTGGAGATTTGTTGGTTTGTTGTGAGAGAGGTGGAATTTGTGGTGGTGGTTTGCTTGCCACAAGAAAAATCTTCTCAACAACCGTCTAGATATTATGTGGAACGTTTGATCTGAGGATTCCGCAGCTGACTATGACGTCCTCTCACCATCGAAGAAATTAAAGAATAAATTTGAATTTTTTTGGTGGCTTTTTTCAGATGCAATTCAACGGTTGACTACCGTTGGGCCTTTTCTTCAATAATGGGCGTTCGTCTTGTAGCTTACGTTTCAATTTTAGGCCATTCACTTGGGTGGAGGCAGCTGTAAAATAATATTCTACTCCAAGAATACAAGCTGTTCAGTTCAACCAAGGAGAGGAAAAAATAATAAAAACTAAAAATATCCATCCCATGGCGTCAAGCTTAGCTTGAATCGAAGCCACGTATACGTCGTTTCTCAATCCAAATTTGGCAGAAAACCCCACCAAACGCCCTACGAGAAAGAGTCAAAGACTAAACGTTCTAGAAGATATTATACAAGATTTAACGCTACATCTAGCTTTGCACAGTGTTTAAATTTAAAAATTATATTTATTATAAATATATATCGAGTAAAAATAATTTTTACCATTAATATTTGATAGGATAATAAAAATAAAAATTCAAGAAAATTAAACTTAATTATTAAAAAATTAATTTTTAAATAAAATAATTTTATTATTTTTCATATTTTAAAATTTTATTATTTTTAACATTTAAATTCTCTCATCCAATAATAATACGAAATACATAAAAACTTCCTTTTTTTTTTTTTTACCTTGTTTTTTTGAATTCGTATTCTTCGACCTACTCTCTTTTTTAATTACGTTTTTCTTCTACCTAAACCCTTTTTTTTTTACTTAAAACTTTTTCCAAGAGTTTGAAATATCTTTTCCAAGTTCAGTTCGGCCAATATGCCATCAAGTCTCAACCTCACTGTTCAAATCATACATACAAAACTTAATGCCTAGCCTCAAATACGTTTACTGATACACACACACACAATCGTGATTATTGTTCTTGGGTTGAAATCTCATGAGAACAATTTAAGAAAGCACCAACATCAAACAATCTTCTTAAATTATCTATTATTTGCTTCCAGTTATAAAACCAATATTATGGCTTTCTATACCAGTCTCAAGGTTCAGCCCCGACAAACAAGGGGAGAAGCTGAAGTAAAAATACATCTAAATGGTCCTAATGGCCGCTTGAACTATGATTTATCTAGGACCATTTCCAAATGGATATACAGTAGAATTACTCCGAAGACGGGGCATAAAAATCTAGACAGATAATTTGTTGAAGAAACTCAACACAACCTCCTTTAGCGATGAAAAGCTTCCAAGATCAAAGATCAAAGTTATGCGAACATCATAGGATCCACGACATTTTATGAAAGATTTACTGGTTCACCACACAGTTGCTCCAACTCATTTTCCAAAAGTTTCACTAAATTTGCTTTAGTTCGTCGATAAACCCAAGCTTCAGCATTATGATCCCAATCAAATCTGGATGGACCACTGCATAGACAAACATTTTCTTTAAGATAGAAAATGAATCATGAAATTGCTATCATGAAAATGACAAAAATTTGGCATCATGTATACTTCAAGAAACATAATTGCCATGACAGGAATTCGGTAAAACACACACAACTAGTCTTACTATGAAGTGTTGGTAGTTAAAGCATTCTTGTCAGCTGTCGTCCAAACACAAAATTATATGAATATAAAAATAATAATCTTCAATATCAAAGTGATCCCACTAAACAGTATAATGTCAACGTTAGTAGAAAAAGAATTAGATATAGAGTTCAAAGCAATTGGAGTGTGCGTAGGCATGTCCGACAAAAGTGGAAATGCGTAAACATTTTTGTTTCTTTCAAATATGCAGGAACTTGGTTCCCTACCATTCCTACCCTTATGTGCTCAGAGAAAAGATGGGATGTGAGAAGGGTCGAAGTTTTTCCTGCCTTGTCCTGGCACTATATAGGCAAAGGAGATCAAGGAAATGGCAATTGAAGTTGACAAATAAGTTGTTGAATATTACAAATGCAGAGATAATATGATGATGCCAACATTTAACCAGTCGTTCTTTCAAAGACCAAAGAGCAGCATAGTTTTAAATTCAAAATGGCACGTTAGTTTTTGGATATTGATAACTGAAATGGATGTTTGTGGCCAGTGCTGATTTAGATCGCTAAAATTGTCCTGCACTTCTGTTTGTTTTTCTTGAAGAGATTAAACAATTCTAGTTTGAAAATCTTGAGCTAATAATACCTGTAAAAACAACTAACAAATGCCCTTCAGAAGGCATCAGTATCAACTATTTAAGTATTAGTTGTATACTTGTATATCTGATTTTCTGACAAATATACACCCATCAATGATCTAAGAATCCCAACTACTTCATCACTTGTACTCATACAAGGACCATTTAAAAAACTATTAGGTTCAAAACCTGATAATTTTTCATTATACCTCAACTCTTTGATTCACCTCGTCTTCTATTGCTAATAGTTATTCAAATAAAATACAAATACAATTTCTATATATCAACATGCAGTTAACTCCGGTTTAATTAAGGGGACACAAATGTAACCAATAAACATCTTCAATTCCAAATAACACAAAGGCAAATATAAGACTCCGACAACCAAATAATAATAGTAATAATAAATTGGAAACAATTATACCTTACTGGTGAAGATAACCAAATTTGTCGATTAGGGGTCTGTTTATTCAACACATAGGTGCCCAAAGCCCCAAGTTTTAGTGTCAATACTTCATTCTGCCAAATGCAATCAATGTGTTAACATCCAAAATGAAGCAAAGTAACTTCCAAAATGAACAAACTAGTTTTAAAACTTACCCCATAGTCTACATCGAAACCATCGATTTGGACAATATCACCATATTCCTGCCACACACCCAAAGCTAAATATAGGGAAAAAATAAAGAAAAATGGTCAATTTAAAGGAAAAAGGGCTACTTACTTCAAGTCTTTCTTGAAGGTCATGGATTGTGGAATTAGATAACCGGTGGAATTCATCCTCCTGCAAAACCGAACTGTTTCCACATTAAACATTAGGAAAAAGTTCATTTTTTAATGATTTCTTAATTAAAATTTCGTGGGTAATTAGAAAGATGCGATATTTACCGGTAATCGATGGCAGCAGGTCCATCAGAATCCTGGGGAAGATTGAGAGGGCCAAAGCATAAGCTTCTAGAAGAAGTGAAGGAACTAGGAGAGTGATTAGGTCTAAAAGCTTGTCGAAGAAGAAGAAGAGCACTAGAGTCACGTGATGACCAAAGAGATGACGAAGGCGGAGGTTCGAGAAGTTTACAGATTCTTCTGAGAAGGGGTAACCTGGAAGCCATTACCGATCAACTCTGTTGGTTAAAAAATGGATAACTTAGGCTGGGTTTTAAACGGTAGTTGGGCGATTAAGAGGTCGGTTTTCTTGGCTTTTATAATTGTTGGGCTTTGTTTAATCCAGGTTGATTATTAGTTAATGGATCCAAAGGATGAGTCTAATCACACAGGCTTTTAGACTTTGTTTGAGTACAAGAAGGTAGGACTGAGAAAAAAAAATTGATAAAATGGAGGAGTCGTTCGAACTACAATATTTAATTTGATTTAATTTCAGTAAAATTTTTATTGAATTCATTTAACTTGTAATTTTACACATTTCATTTCAAAACTCTAATTTTACAAACTTCTCATCTTAAAAGTTTGTAATTTTACCCATCTATTTTAAAATTTTTAGCTTCACAATATTCTCATTGTGAAAGGTTGTAACTTGGTACTTTCCAATTACTATATGGTATAGTCCTTTTCCCTATTTGCAATGTTGAAAAAAAGGATCGGATCAGCCTTTTCAACTGGTTCAATGGATAATTGATTGGTTCGGCAGTTCAAATACATGTTTACAACCGGATTTTTTGAGAACCAGCCAGAACCATCAAAATTTGAAATTTGAGAACCGAAAAACTAATAAAAAATCGGTAAAATTGATTTTAAGATATTACATCCCAATAAACCAAATTTAAATTAACCCTAAAACCCATTTGGGCCATAATACTTTAAACCAAGCCCAAAAATTAAACCCAAAAAGAAAAAACATTTTTCTCCCAAAAAAAATCTAAAACTTACCTGATACCGGTACCAGCTAAAGAGCTTCAAAGTCCAATGTGCTTTTTGCTCTGCAAAAAAAGGAAAACCTAAGCCCTGCTCTGCAAAAGTCGCCTTCCTCCTTCACTACTCATTTGTTTTTTTTCTATAAAAATAAAGGGAGTGGCTGACCGCCAGCTCCAGCCTCCAGATCCATCGTCAGTGCGTCAGAGTCAATTCTCTATCTTTTTTTTTTTTTTCAAATTTATCAACGCTCAAGAAAAAAATGCAATAAAAGTGTTCTTCTAATCTCTACTGAATTCTTTAATCTTGGGCTATCGACATCTCACAAGCTCATTGATTCTCAGTTCTCTCTCGTTCAGGTAGTTGCTTGTCTTTTCTCTTCTCTATGATCTGTTTATGAATAAATCTGTAACTGATTGTTTAAGCCTTAAGGTAATTGCTTGCCTTATGAATGATCATGAAACCATTTAATCTTATCATTGCGTATTGGGAAAAAAAATTTTAAGTGATTTTTTCTAATTTTTTAATTTTTTTTAAGAATTTTTTAATTACTTACTATCATAAATCGGTTGCATTGGCAGTTTTCAACTGGTTGAATTGGGAACTTGCGGTTCAACCGGTTTGGCTTTTTTGAACATTTTTATTTTTACAGATTGCTTAACAAAGATATGATTTAGTAGTGATAGGCTGCTTTGAGGGAACCTAACAAACCCCTAATGACATTAAAAGGCCATTTGGCTCGAGTGAAATAAGATTACAAAAAGTAATAAGATTATCCCTATAAGATTAACAATGCACATTCCTATCAATGACATGAATGCATTTGGTTCGGGTCCCTTCATTCAAGATTACGGTATTTGTTTAGCCAATGATGTGATTGGCCAGTGATATGACATTCCAAAGTGACTAGGTTATGAAATACCCCTAACCTTATGAACAAGAAAGAAAAATTCTTTCTTCTTAACACAAAATACTTATTCCAACAATATCATTTGCAATTAATATTTCAACAACTAACAAATTATTGTTTAAGTGGTAAAGTTAACATTATCCAATAAAGCGTAATACAACCATAATACAAAACCAATTCCAAACCATGGTCATATTATCTACAATAATAACTTATAGATTATGCAAATACAAAATGTTGTCAACAAGATCATTTTATCTACAATAAAGCATAACACAAAAAGCTATTAGAATTCAAGTAGCATGATATATGAGCTATTAAAATACATGTACAGCCACTAATCAAAGCCACAAAGTCAAAATATGAGTATTCAAATACAAAAGGTTCCCAACATTTCCAAATTAAATAGAAGCTAGACATCTACAGTATTATTGAAGTCAAAATAAGGTCAATATGGATGGCATTCACTCAATTGCTTATATAGGTAATCCTTCTTACTTCCTTTGGAAACGAAAAATGAAATCCACCTCATGTATTCTTACTTTGGTTAGGTTCAAGGGTAACTAAAGTACCTATAATCGAAAACAAAAGTACAAATCCAGAAGCTATTCCAAAACTGAGCATAGAAAATAGTTACAAAGTTCTAACACACAATTTGCATTGTCAATTTAGACATAGGTACCTAATCACCTAAAAATTTAATCTTTTTGCATACCTAGGTTCGGGCATATACAAGCGTAACATGTCTAATCAGGATGTTTTCTAAGCTCCAACCTAACAATAACTTGTTATTATAACAATAAGTACTAAAAATGTAAAAGATTTTGCTTTGGTCCTAAGAATTAGCACCATACATAACAAATATGAGCAATAATTGAAGTTCAATAATCTTATCAATAGATATCGCAAATTTGAGATGCAGTTATTTATCTACAATATAAGTAAATAAAAAAGAATTAACATTCTTTCATGTTAGCCTTGTGCTTTACCTCAACAACATTGAATTTGTCATATAAAACATGGTCCGAAACCTAGCACATCTAGATTAACATGCTATAAGGAAGCGTTAGATTTTTGCCTAAAAGTCTGCTTTACTTGGATATAAATCAGGCAGCAGAATACAAGAGTATCCTACGTCTTACAAATCTAATAAATTAGTGTTCAGATTAACATAAAATAGACTTCAGGACAGGATTAAGGCTTCAGTGTGAGACATAAATGGCAACATCTAACATGAAAAAGTTTGTTAATTAGAAGTTGAGTTGACAAAAGAGACTTAACTTTTCAAAGTTCCTATATCTAAAGGTTCTTTCAGATATTTCTTCTATAATCTATTTTCCTTTTTTTATTTCATTTTTCAAAAAGAAAAAGCAACTGACGTAGTTAGCTTAACATAGTCAAAGTTAAAAACAAAGGGCTACAATTAAAACAAGAATCATGATAAGATTAGCGTCAAGTGAACTAGCCATTACATGAATTAAAAAAAACATAAAAATCGGGTCAAATGCCAAAGCAGGAGATTGGAGCTCTTGAATCAAGAGAGGAGCAATTGGGTTGACTGTTAAGGGAAGAGATCGAAGCACCAAAATTTCAAGTCCTAAATTATAGAACTAAAACCGCAGAGAGTATCGAATGTAAAGAAGAGATAATAGTTTAGATTTTTATCTTTTAATGGTGGTATTGGTTGTAATTACTAACAAAAATAAGTCGAAAATGTGTACTACAAGTAACATAGTAAGGGCATTTAAAGAAATTTGTGATTTTATGATGTTTAGTACATGTTTCCTATGTGTTTGATGATTTGGTGTGAAAAACGTAGCATTTAAAGATAGCCATAATCCTTCCTATATCTCGGCCATAGGAGCACTTAGTATGCTATCGTGCATATGGATCATTTTCTTTGGTTTTGAACATGTTGATTACTTGTTTTAGTGACAGGATTTTTAGTAAGGGTTTAAGCATGAACATGGAATGGCTCTAGCTTAGAAAAGGTTGGACCAAAGTGAAATTACCTTGGTTTTGTTTTTTTTTTCTTGCTTCGTATGATGATTTGGATAACGTTTGTTACATGTTTAATGAAGTTAAACTTTGGTGTAAGGCCCTATGATCTTGAGTTTTCAATACCTCAAGTGATATTGGTAAGTTGAGCTCCATGCTTATGTGACTTCCATAGGGCTAATCACATTTGAATAAGTAAAACTGATTTCAAAATATCCTTCAAGGAAAGTTGGAGCTGGCTCAATCAATGAGCCAATTTTAGCTTATGGTTTTTATTACATTGTTTCCTTGCAAACTTAAGGAAAATTGAATCATATTATGCTTAGATAGGTGCTAGTTAAGGCTACAACAAAGTGATTCTAATTTGATTTTAAGCTTAAGTGATACGTGATCTTGTGATGAGCCTTGTAGAGATGTCATTAGTGCTAGTATAGGTGGAAATAACTAGTGTATTAGGGATGTCTTTAGCCCCAATGAAGAAGCATTTGAGTGCTTCACCAATGTTTAGGAAGTACCTTGGGTTAAAGAAGAAGAAGGGAAAAAAGAGTGTAGCATTCAGATGCTCCATAGGTCCTTTAGAAATTTTGGTTTATTTGTTTGCATGGTCCATGCCAATGTTTGAGTGCCAATTCAATTAGGCTCAAGTAGGCTCATTAAGATATCATTTCAGAATTGTTAAGAAGGCTTTCAAAGGCCTTCGAAGTAGGAAAAAACTCTTAGATTAAGGCATGCATAGGTGAATATCGAGAGGATAGCATTTGAATACCAATTCTGAAGTTTGCAGCCGTTGTCTGTTACTTTAAGGCTGTGTGTTTAACCTACCATGTGTTTTTATTCTTCGATCTTCTCACTCACTTGCGTATGGAGATACAAATGTCTAAAAAATCGACTCTAAGAGCCTTTGATGTGTCGCCACTTTGCCTAAAACCAGAAATACTTATTCTTTTATTTTAGCTACTGCTTGACTTACGACTAGAACAAGTTATATCTACAACTTCGCCCGTTAAATGAATTTCTAGGCAATTCGCAGCATTTTTAGGTTAAACTTCATTGAGTGAGCTTTCCAATAATATCTCATATGCCAATTTCTGAGTTCGTTTGGGTAGGTAACGAATTAGTTTTTGTTTACTGTATGAGGCTTTTTGTGCCCAACGACCAAATATCAATTACGTTTATGTTTTTGCCCATTAAATGAATTTCTGGGCAATTACAACATTTTTAGTTTAAACTTTATTAAGTTAGCGTTCCAACAGTGTATCATACACTATTTTTCAAGTCCATTTGGCTAGGTAACAAATTAGTTTTTGTTTGTCGTACGGGTTTCTCTGAGCCTAGTGACCATAGTTGACTGTTTTTTTATTTTCGCGCATCAAATGAATTTCTGGAAATTTGCACTATTTTTAGGTTAAATCTTATCAAGTTAGCTTTCCAATAGTGTGTCATTTGTATCTTTCAAAGTACATTTGTGTGGGAAAGTAATTAGGAACTGTCCTCTGCTTTCGGGTAAGTCACCATTCATAAATTTCATGCTGCCAATCTTCGAAGTATCCGAATAACTTAGAATAGGTGTTGTTTGCATCATTTTTAGATAGTCGAAGGGCATTTGAATGCAGAATCATAGGTCCCTGGAGGTTTATCTCAAGGTTCACATTTTTTCAAAATTTATTTAACTTTTGTTTTTAAATTCCTCTTGATTTCAACTCCACTGTTCATCTCTCTCAAAAACCTTTTTTGAAATAATATGCCTTTTAAGAATCAATAAATTTTCAAACTAGTTCTTACATATTTTGTTTTCAACCTTCTTTTGAAAATTTATTCGAAAATATCGATTTCTTCCCTCTTTTTGTTGGACTTTATTTGATTTTCATCAAAAATCTTATGCCTTGACTACAACTCGGATCTAAGCTTGTCTTTGCCATTATTCAGTTATTTCTTGAAGTATCCAAAGCTTTTTATGAGATACATTTCAAATTGAACCCGTTTTATTATTCTTATTTATCTAGTGAAATATTGTTATGGGAGGTATATTCATGACTAATCTCTCATATGTACATCCAACATGATATAACTCATTATTGATTTTAAAATTAAGGCAAAGCTCTCGAGTTATGATCTTTTTCCAAGTCTTTTGTCTTTCTATTCGAAAGGATGTCGAGATTTACATTTAATTTAAAAATATCTTTTTCAAACTTCAAACCAAGAAAATAATTTAAACATAAGAAAAATTTTATGTCCCACTAAACTCTGGGGAGCGCAGAAAAATTTTGAATTCATAAAATCCATGTTATTCATTTGAAATTCATTATAGCATTTTAGGGGTTATAGCTAAAAACCAAAATTAAAATTGTGGAACCTAAACTTAAGATAATATATAGCTAAAGAATATTGATTTTAAGATGTCGATGGGGTGCTAATTCTTCTCAACGTTTAATCAACTCTCAAACACGACGCTTTTTGGGTTTTCAGTGCAAACTAAAAATCAGTCTTTTCAACTAACTTTTAAAAGTTTTAAATAGATTGATTTTAGTAGGTTTTTTATTACATCTAGCTCATAAAAATCGATGGTAACTCCAATTTCTTGCACGTTTTGTTATAGCCATATGAAAAATTAGATGAGCAATTCACTTAGATGATGTAATATCATTCCAAATGATGATAAACTTTGCTGCTTTGATATGCCGGATTCACATCTAGGCATGTTATAACAATAAGCTATTTAACTTTGAGTTTCTATAAAGAGAATTATTGATTTATGATATATTTTTTTTATCTTATATTACAAATAAAATGCGACGAGTTGGAAAGAGTGGAAAGAAATCAAGTGGTGTAAGCATAGATTCTAGACCCGATGCTTGGTTTTTAAAACAATTTCTAAGTTTTGTTATTTGAATAGTAGTACATTTTATATAATTATGCTGATTTTTATTTATTGACTTTTAAACAGAATTACATTTTTAGATTACAAATTATTTTTTTAAGCTGTGAAAATTATAATTTTATATATTTTAAAATTTTTATTAGGTTTTACAATTTTATATTTTTATGTTTAATACATTGACACGGGAAACATTTGCTGGTATAAATATTTCGTCGAAAATTACCATTTTTTATGAAAATTTAAATCATTTTTTAAAATTAAATTAGGATAAAATCATGGAGTTTTTTAGGCGAGTACTTAAACTTTTTATTGAATTTTTTTTTTCACGAAATACTATTAGCATCCTCCCCATTATCGGAAAAATATTTTGTTAGGAAAAGTTATTTGTTACAAAATTTAGACTTTTTCAACGAAAGATTCTTTCAAAGTCTTTACTCTTGTGGTGTTAGTGAAATAATATTAAGGTATAACCTTAGTGTATAAGAACTTTAGTAATTTCAAAGTCAGAAGATCACTTGTACAATTTACCACATGAGAATCTTGTCACAGACATTAAATGAATTACCAAAGTACACTCTCATATGTAGCCTTGTTTAGTGAGCTTGTTTCTATAGCAAGCACTCACATATTAGCTTTAGTTTGTCTAAATTTCAATTTATAAGAACAATTATTTACTTGGTATAAATATATGTCTCAACCTTAATAATTTTATCACTATCTTTTTTTTATAATGCACTTATTAAGAATATTTAAGAAATGAGTATTTGATGCGTAAAATTTTGTAATTCTCTTGTAAACCTAAAGATTTTACAATTAAACATAAATATAAATATAGATAACAGCTTATACATTAATAAAAACTTATATTAAATATCAAATCTACAAAATAGCAAATGCATTTAGACAATTCCATTAACTTCTAGAGTTATTTTGGCCTCCTCGCAATTTGTTTCAAGTCAATCTTGTATAGCAGGCATTCAAATCGTCCAGAGAACAGAACACATCTAAGCCTACTACGTCCGAATATTTAATAAATCATGCACGAACAATGCCTACTGTTCTTTAAGAATTAATATCTCCGAAGCAAGGACAGAAGAGAAACCTTTCATACTTTTGTCGTATTGGTGCCCGGTACGACACATCATTGACATGCCAGAATATGTATGCAAAAAATAATAATAATAAAAATGGACACGGCTTGAAACGGTGACGGCACATGTGGAAATGGGAAAATTAAGAATGTCTGAGCATTGTGGTGGTGAAAGACATTGAAACACGAG
>JAQSVH010183510.1:0-19115 GCA_029448705.1 Adansonia digitata | reverse complement strand
AAGTGAATATGTGATCATCAAGATAAATAAATATATAAAACTATGAAAGAACTAGGTTAGTCATGCAAATGCAAAAAGGATAATTGGATTAAAGGGCAACTCCATCAATAACGTCTTTCATTAAAGCAACAAAATGTCCTGATTACATATGATTACATTAAAAAATGCCTGACACAATTACAATGCCTGATTACATGGTCCAAGACATATAACAAGTCTTGCTCATGGGCTTTGGTGGACAAAATATCTCGTTTTAGGGATTAAGCTACATCCATCATGTTCTTAGCCTCCAACTAAGCTACCTGATTTGCTCTGTGAGATGGCGATGATGGTCTTAATAGTTTTAGTATATCAACCACTTGAAACCATTCTTACTCCTACTGTTCGAAGGCTCTCACTAGTGTATTGACTTGGTTTTGGCAAGCTTGAAAGGAATGCTCTAAATCTTGAATTCTGAGTGCCAGAGCTGCATTTTCAGCTTAGTTTGCTATAAAATTATGGACTCAAGCTTCTAATCATTCATTATTTCCTTGGCAAATTGATGCAAGAGCCTAGGTTCTAACAAGCCTTTCCCTATTGACCTTTGTGCTTTTCTCTATTAGTGTAGTTCCTTCTCGAGAGTAGTAATTTTTGTCCTCCACTCTACCGATGACTTTCCAAGTCTTCAGGACTTGCTTGCTTTGTTAAAAGCCACGTAATCTTTTTTCAAACTCTTAAGGTCCTCTTTGAGGTGTTTTTTCTCCTTTACAACCTATTCATCTTACCATCCTTAAGGTAAAGGTTCATTTTCAATTGACTATTTTTCTTCTTTAATCAAGTAACCTCCTTGGCAAAGGTCACCTTTTCTTGTACGAACTTTCACTTGAGCAATTCAATTTTAGAGGGAAATTCATCAACTGGCATTTGTGATGTCCCGACACCAGACAGAGGTATAGCATTATTAATGCAACGGATCTTGATTCATCATATCTTGGGGTCATACTACTTCCTCTCCAATATCTTTCCATGCAACGGGTTTGTTTCCATGCATGAAAGGTTAGCTAGACTTTTGACTTATAGTCAGGCTCCCCATAGTCGAAATCCCACAACTCTAAGTCTCAGATGCAAGGGATAAATTAAAGGCACTAGAATTGTCGAAGGACTAAAAAAAAGGTGTAGCTAGTACTTCCCCGTAATCCCATAAGCAGTACGCAGTTGTAATTTTCGCATTGATATATGACCGTTTGTAGAGAAAACCAAAAGGCCTTCCATGTTACCTTCTCCCCCTTGAGGTTTCAAAATTTTTGGACCCATTACTATCCAGATTTGTCTCGAGGCCATTATTTCTCAAGTACCTTAAAGATAAGGCTAAAGTTAGGTAAAAAGCAGTATGACGTCTTACTTTCTTCAGGGCCAAAGTGACAGACAAGCCAAATGTGAAGGAGTAGTGCACATCTGATAAAACAGCCCGTACCCATTTTTTTTCAAAAATTAAGACCTCGAATAGTTTCGACAATAATGACTAGTGCAGGATTGATGTTGTAGCATAAACAAGAAAAGACATCTACTACTGTAGCTTCAACATAGCCTAATGTCTTTAGGAATATAACCAGACCATATATCGCCAAGGCGTATATATCTTGGATTTTTGGATGTTAATGGTACTGGCCATTGCTTATTTCAAACTAGCTCATGAGATGCATTCATTGTTTCCTTCGTTTTGATATGACTCTCAATCTAAGACTTCGTTGCCCCAAGGATTTAAGCTAATCTTTTCTTGAAAGTTGAAGGGTTCAATGCTTTGCAGTATATACTATCGACCTTTCCCTCTCAATGTTGAACAATGCAATGTATTCATTAACTGTGGGGACTAAATCTTCATGATTGAAAGTGAAACACCGGTATGCAGAATTCCAAAATTGAGAGGCTACTTGCAACATATCGACATCGAAACGAACTTAGAGTAGAAGAGCAATATCTTTGTATCTCTTAATGAATGATTGCCTTTCGAAATTGTTCCAGTTGGTCCATATAATCCTCAAAACCTACCAATCATTTTGATGATACCCTATCTTGATCCTTTCACGCACCATTGAGACATGCCTTGGTTTAAGGACATCTTTATCTTCACGCTATCATCATTTTGACCATGCTCGAACTTTCTCAAAGGGCTTTAGCTCTGAAGTGGATTGTTGCTCATGACAGACACTCTTGATAAACATTGAACCATTAACCAATTGTCCTATGATGATGGTTATTATGATGAAATGACGCATGGTGAAAAATAAAACCAAAAAAAGGGCAAGTTAGTGCCACCCTTTTCAAAGCCAACAAGTCAGTGGCACCATTTTCAAAGCCACAAGTCAGTGGCACCTTTCCAGAGGCCCACAAGTCAGTGGCACTCCTTTCAAAGCTCGTAAGTTAGTGGCACCCTTTTCAAAGGCTACAAGTTAATGCTACCTTTCCAAAAGGCCACCATCAGTGGCATCTTTCCAAAAGCCCATCAGTTAGTGCACCCTTTTTAAAGCCCACAAGTCAGTGGCACCTTTTCAAAGCCCACAAGTCAATGGCACCCTTTCTAAAAGCCCACAAGTCAGTGGCACCTTTCCAAAAGCCCACAAGTCAGTGGCACCTTACCAAAAGCCCACAAGTTAATGGCATCCCTTTAAAGCACACAAGTCAGTGGCACCATATTCAAAGCCCATAAGTCAGTGGCACTCCTTTCAAAGCCCATAATCAGTGGCACCTCTTCAAAGCCCATAAGTTAACCTTTTCAAAGCCCACAAGCCAATGACACATCTTCAAAACCCATAAGCTAGTGGCACCTTTTCAAAGCCCACAAACCAGTGGCACCTTTTTAAAGCCCATAAGCTAGTGGCACTTTTCCAAAAGCCCACAAGTCAGTGGCACCTTTCCAAAAGCTGACATGTCAGTGGCACCTTTCCAAAAGCCCATAATCAGTGGTAACCTTTTAAAGCCCATAAGTCAGTGGCACCCTTTTCAAAGCCATAAGTCAGTGGCATCTTTTTAAAAGCCCACAAGTCAATGGCACCTTTTCAAAGCCTGTAGAAATTGGAGGCACCCAAGTCAAAGCCCACATGTGCTAGTGGCACCCAAGTCTAAGTCAAAGCCTGCATAAATTAACGGCACCCGAGTCAAAGCCGACAAAGCTAGTGGCACCCAAGTCTAAGTCAAAGCCTGTATGAGCTAGTAGCATTTGAATCAAAGCCTACACAAGCTGGTGGCACCCAAGTTTAAGTCAAAGTCCGCACAAGTTAGCGGCACCCATATCAAAAATCCATGATACTCTGCACCTATTTAAGGGGGTCAAACCTTAGAAAACCTAACACCCTAGGGTTTTAAGGAGTGTCATTCCACCACAAACAAAATAGTGTCTATTCGTCTTTACCCTATTCTTAATTCTCAGCAATGGTCAAAGAGGGGCAGTTGTAGACACCTTATTTTGCCTAAGCTAATATTTAAAAATCTGGGGCACAGACATTATCGCTCAATGAAAAATTATTTTGAGTAGGTCAAGAAGGCCTATGGATCATATCAAAGGTAAATGCAAAGATATGGCATCAAAGGATGTAGCTTAGGGTGTCCAAGGACAAAATATATAACAAAATTCATCATTTTGCTTAAATGTATCAATAGATGAATTCCAAAGATATTGAAGAGGATTTGCCATCGAATGTAACGGCATATTCCAAAAGAATGATCATGATAATAAAAATAACAAATACAGGTGACGATGTTCACCCATCATTGCCCGCATAACCATGGTATATAGGAGTAAAGGTAAAAAATGTTTCCCCGAGTAATCCTACTCTTCGGGTTATTCAAGTAGCATCCGATATGGTTTGACATGGTTTAGTTTATAAGGTTACTACATATGTTTAAGTTGAGATGTATTTTGGTATCCAAATCGCTCCTTTGTCCAGTAAAGATAGTCAAGCTACCCTGATCCTAGGTCTATTATGAGTTTGGCAAAACAGGTTCGATTCAGTGGATGTATTTCCCTATGTAAATGTGAAAAGGTACTCACAAGAGACATAGGAAATTTACATCCTAGAAGGTCTTGCCATGGCTATATGGAAGGCTACTCACGAAGACAGATGACTCACTTCATCCTAATATTAGGATACTAACCACACCATGGTGTTTGGTGGGAATTTAATGCAAATGCAAGTGCACGACGTGTGCCAGGGAAATAATCAAACCTTTTTGTTTCACTCCCATATTGCCATATTTATTTAAATCAACATTTAATCGGTCACAAATAATCCCTAACAATCATAGGGTAAAAACATAAACAATAGAGATTAGTAGGCAAAAATAAAAGAGAGTTATATCTAAATAATTATGCAGACCGAAAAACCAAGAGCCACATGAGCAATAGCTAGTTATAGTCTAACTCCCTAGTTTGGATCCCTAGCAGAGTCACCAAGCTATCGCCATGTGCCCATCTTTAAAACTTTGGATGATCCAAAGGGCATAGCACGCTTAACTTAAAAATAAATGATGGTTGGTTGTGGTCGAGCCTTTGAGTTATCTTATGATTGGGATTTGGATTAGGAATAATAATAGGAAGGAAAGGGAAGAGTTGTCGGGCGAATCGCTCATCCAACTTAGTCTCGAATGGCTACCACAAAGTGGCTATAAACTTAGAGTCACCATCGATCATTTCAATCTTGGCAGAATCGAATACCTGTTGAAAATAATATTTTGAGTTACGAAGCTCAGAGATTCATTGGATGGGTTTGAGAGTTGGTTACATGCGAGAAAGGATTAGTATCCCCATGATGCCTGAAATCTGTAATACTAACTATGTTTTACTTTGGTCTCACTTTAATCAATTCTATTTAGTCTTCGTTTAGATATAATCCTCTTAAATGCATGAAGTTTTGGTGGAAAATACAAATCCAAGTTTTAAAGAAAATTAGATCACCTATGCACTTTGGAGATGTGAGGAACATAGAGATTTTTGTGAAAACAATGTTCAGATTGGATTTATAAAATTGGATGTTTCATATTGGGCACTGGAGAGATACCAACATGAAACATTGCCTTGTTAATTTTGTTGAAAAAACAAATTGTAAACATGAATGCACGATAATCATTACAAAAGGAAATGTGTTAGTAAGACGGAAAAGGAGAAATATAATAATATCATAAACAAGCAACCACAAACAAAAGAACATGAAAATAAGGGACAATCGAAATGTATCTCACAATTGCCTTCGATTATTGAAGAATAATCGAGCTGACAATTTTAAAGACAAGTTTGGATTCAGTGGTAATTTGAGGGTCAAAGATGATTTTAATCAAAGTAATCTGAAGTACCTAAAAGAGAGAAAATTTTAGGTTTTTTGAAGTAAAAATAAGGTTGAAGTATCCCCAAAGATAGAGTTAGGAAAATATTTAAGAATAAAGAGAAAATCTAAATCTTTAATTAAAACACGAGGTTGGAGTATCCACAAAGATAAAGCTAAGAAAATATTCCGAAATGAAGAGAAAATTTAGATTTTTAATTAAAAATAGGGTTGAAGTGTCCCGCCAGAGCAATGGAGTTAGAGTATCCCTACTAGAGAAAATTTTAATATGAAATCATTTTTAGCCTTGAGCTGAGTCAAAAAGGGTTAGCGTTGTGGGAGAACCAACCAGATGGATTTTGAGACATTCGAACATCTCGATAAAAAGAGATTCAGAAATTAAGTTAAAAATAGGAGACAACATTATGTCATCTTCATTCCTGAATTTTTTCAAAAACATCTGAAGGCTCTAAAAGGTAAATGAGGTACCATTGGAAAGGTAACTCGATAAGGTTTAATGTAAAAATATTTAAAAAATCCTAAAAAATCATTTTCTAGGCAGTATTAATTTTTGAAGTTAAGTCTATCTTGACACTGGCAGTATGTACAAGGAAAAGGGCAAGATGGAATTTGAAAAATCATTCCAAGCTTGTCCAAAATCGTTAGATCATGAAAAATACCTTTTTTGAAAGGGAATTTTGTGAAGTTTTTAGGAAAAATATTTAAAATTTTCGTAAAAATCATTGAATGGACCAAAATGGCTCAAACAAAATATTGCGCATTGATTCTAGGGGTTCCAAATAGCAAAAGTTTAAAAAATCATGACTTCTTCATCTGGGATGATCTAAGGGCAAATAAGACACCGTTAGAAAGGTAATTCGATGCCCCTTAGGGGAAATATTAGAAAAATCTAAGAAAATACTTTGTGGTTTCGAAAATGATTTTTCAAATTCAAATATTCAAACAAAAAGAGACTCAAGTCTAGGATATCCAAACATTCAGGACAGAAAGTAACATGGGCTTCACAACTTCATTCCATAATCCTGGAATAGTTTGGGATGACTGTGTCACTATAGGGAACATAGGACTCAAGATCAAGGTTTAATACTAAAAAAGATCTCTCTTTTTTGTTAAATAAACTTATTTCACCAGGAATCCAGAGCTAAAATGTTGATTTACCCTAAGATTGGAAGACTAATTTTATGACAACATTAAGTCCATGTCTGATATAGAAAAGTAAATAGAAAAGTATTTGAAGTGGATTTCTCGACCCGTGAAATGAAATGAAAAAATAGACTCTGGAGTTTTTTTTGTTTTATATTCATCTGAAGGAAATATGAGAAAGAAAACAATAAATAAAAGAAATAAAAAAAGAAAATATATTCTGAAAATCACCCTCATCCATACCAGAACTAAAAACCTTGTTGTTTTTCTCTTTTTCTTGCTTATTAACAACAAGGAAAAGAGGAAAATTCAAGCTATCTCTATTGTTCCAACTATTTGGCCAAGAATTGAAGTTTTGTTGGTATAACTTCTTACTTTATCACTTTCATTTTTCATTTTGTAGCATTTTCATCATTTTAGTGAGCTGTCCATGTTTCCATCACCCTTTTAGGATTCTCATGCATTATCATGGCCTTTGGTTATGGTAGTTTAGGATTTGGATGCCTTAATGCCCCTTTGATGTACAAAATGCCTCATTTCATCCTCATTATTTTGATAGCTCTTGCTCATGCATTTTATGCCATATCCATGCATCTTGTTATGATTAATCGATATATGAATGCTTAGCCTGGCACATTTCAAGCACGTTTATATGTTAGCTTGCATTTTGTCATGAATCATTGTCATTTTTAACATGCTTCACACCATGAGATATGTGCATAACATTTTCTTTGTCAAGACCATTGGTAAAGTTTGCATCCCCATTTATGTTTTATGTCATCCCCTTGTATGTTCATTATCTTCTCCTTATCTAAATGTATGTTTGATGGCTATCAAAAATTGATTTTCAAAACGTCCCCAAGCCCAGCATGGTAACCTCAACCAATGAGGATTAGCATGGACTTAGCATTTCCCTTAAAGTTAGCAAAAATAATCTCAAAGAAAATTAAGTTTTTCATATCTGGAATCTTGGTTAAACGAGCTCAAATCTTCTGATTTTGTAACGAAAATGGCCTTACACTTGTTCCCAAAATGTTTGTGCCTTGTTTTTGAGTCGAAACCTTGAGTGGTATAATTAATGGGTTATTTCATCATCCCAAAATACTTCGGGGCTATGCAAATGAGTTTGTGACGCTCATGCCACTTTTTCACTTCAGTCATGGATGGTCAAATGTTAATGACCCGAGTTTGGACCCAAAAACACAAAGAAAAATAAAAAAATATCCCTTCCTTTACTTTATCCCCCACTGCAGCATCATTGTTACAAATTGAAAAATCATTTTAAAATTCCAAACAATTTTTTCATGAATTTTATAATATTTTTCTTTGAAAGTGTGCCAAAATATCTTTAAAAGAAGGTCTTGTTCACCCCTAGATCAATACAAATGAAAGAGTTATGATTTTTCAAACTTAGACTATCTAGAATCTTTGGAATTAATAAAGTACATTCTAGTTGGGCCCTTTAGGCCCACTAAATGATTTTTCCAAATCCATCCAGCATTTTTTCTAAAAAGTTCATGAAATTCCCTTTTCCGAAAGGTATTATTTGTAATTTTTCAATACCAAATGAGTCCGAAATGATTACTCAAATTTTGACATACCTTGTCCCCCGTATGCTCTGCCAGTAGCGAAATTAATCTGAACTTGAAAATTTATTCCCTGGAAAGTGACTTTTTGGGATATTGGGAATATTTTTAGATTGACCGTCGTTGAGTTACCTTTTTAACAGTATCTCATCCACCCTTTAAAGCTTTCAAACCAATTTAGAATAAATTCGAAAAGTGGGATCATGTGATTCTATCCCTTATTCTCAGTCATGGTCAAAATTAAGTTATTTCCCTAAATTTTGCCTCGAGACATTGGAATGTCTCTGTACCACCCTGATCAGACTCAAGAACATGCTTCGATCTCCCATAAGCTCGTATCAAGGCATAAACATATTTTACATCTTTACCATCCTCATTCACAATAATTTCTTTTGCCAAAGGTCATCCAAATGCTCACTCGTTTTCTAAATCATAAAGTTTAGTCAACTTAATTTTACCAACCCCACTTTTCAAATTTGTCGAGATTTAAAAAAAAATCTTCTTTTGTCAAATTATTTGTTATCAATGGGGATACTCCAACCCTAAATTTCTGAAGGGATACTCCAACTCTGTTTTTCGAAATTGTCAACCTTTAAAAAAATCTTCCTTTATCAAAATTATTCATCATCCATGGGGATACTCCAACCCCATCTTTCTGAAGGGATACTCCAACCTTGTCTTTTAACTGCAATTAAATTTTTCTCCTTCCTAGACTTCCATGAATATGTCAAACAAACCTCGTTTAATCAAGAAACCCAGATGCATCTCGAAAATTGTTAATTCGATTATTCCCAGATAATCGATGCCAATTGCAAGATAAATTTCAATAGTTCATCCATTTTCTTTATCATTGCATTGAATGATCCATGTTATGTTACTTTATTTATTGCCTTAATAACATGATTGCTTTGTGATGATTATTTGCATTCATGTTTTCCAATCATTTCAAATAAAACTAAGGGTAATATTCCACATTGGTATCTCTTCAGTGCCTAAAGTGGAATATTCCATTTTTTAAAGAAAATCTAGAGGTCATTTTTACTGAAAATCTCTATATTTCCCATCTCTTCGGGGCGTATATGAGATTAAATCTTCTTCATCAAAACTCGGATTTGTATTTCTATAAGATTCGTGCATTAAAAGAGGATTATATCAAAATAGTTATGAGGTAAGATTGATAGAATTGAAACCAAGATAAGATATAGCTAGTAAGATACCGATTTCGGACATCGCAAAGAGGTTCATACCTTATCATGCGTAACCAACTCCTAAACCCAAACAACGAATCTTTGTACTGCGTAGGCCACAAGATCGATATTTTGAGTTTTGTAACTCAAAACATAGGTTTCAATGGGTATTCGATCATGCCTAACTAGAAATAATCGATGGCAAATCTAAGCATTGGCCATTTCGTGATGGTCATCCAAGACTAATAAGATAAGCGATTCATCTTATGGTCCCGCTCACTATATCATAAGTTGAGAATCTATACTTTCTCGTTCTCATCACATCACAAAGGAAAAGTTTCAGTAATGAAGACATTCCCAAGTTAGGAAAATATTTTAAGTCGTATGCACCCATGGATCCATGAGGATCCACCCCAGGGTATGTTACGACAACAAGCAAGCGTTTTAATGGAGATATCATGAACAAAATATAGCACATACAAATACAAACATAGATTAAACATGCAAACATATAAATATGACATTTTGACATAAAAATGGGTGACAAAAATGTAAAAAGATGACAAATAGGGTGCATGGAGATGATATGAACATCTTTAAATAAAGGAATGGATGCTAAAGTTGTCAAGACAACATATTTCGTGAGACTCCTTGAAACATAAAAAATGTATGAACATACAAAAGACATGCTAAGGTGACCATTTAAATATGATATGGATATGTGAATATGGAAGAAACATGGGAAAATATGCATGAACAGAGGCTGTGCAATGATAAAAATGAAATATGGTGAGTTTAGATATCCAAACAGCATCAAGATGTCAAAAGGGTCATCAAGATCCTATGACGACCACAACCAAGACAATAATGATGCATGAGAGTTTTAGGAGGGTCATGGCAACATGAAAGGCTCACTAAAATGAAATGAATGATCAAAACAAAAAATGTATGGAACAAGGTAGAAAATATACCAACAAAATCTTGAACTTTCCTCCTTTTTTTAAAGCATTGACTTTAAGCTTAGTTGTTTCTCTCTTTGCTATTATTTCACAAGAAAAAAGTGAAAAGAAGAAGCTTTCTAGTAATATGGTTGCTGGTGGGGTGCTTTGAGGATGAAAGTATGTGAAAGGTTGAATTTTTAAAAGTGTTCTAGTGGTAGTTTTAGGGACCTACAGGGATGGAGGTTGGTTAAGGGTAAAAGACAATGGAATAATATTTTTGGTGAGTTTTTGGAACTAGAGTTGTTGGAGGATTTTTTTTATTTTTTTGGAATGGATGAAGTCTTTTGAGATTGCTGGAGTGCTTTTTGAAAATGGCTAAAGGTCTTTTTTTCTTTTAGATAGATAAGAGTCCTTTATTAAATGCTCAGCCCCTATTTTTAGAAGATAATGCAAGGGTATTTTTTATCTTTCCCTCCTGCACCAAAGGACATCTCTAGCTACCATGCTCAGCTAACTCTTTTCCCATTGGTTCTGCCATGTTGAGCAAGGAGGCAGAAAGGCTATGATAGCTTGTAACTGGAGATATGCCTACCATGCCCTCTTACAACCATATATCTTATGAAAGTGACATTTGTCATTGATTGTTTAGGCTTTAAAAATTTGTTTAAATCTGTTCATGAGCCCATAGTTAAACTTTGCAATGATTTATGATAGTTCCTTGGTGTAAGAACATATTTAAATTAGTTTTTGAAGACTGCAAAGTGGCTCAAATTGGGCAAAAATACCTTGGTGTATCGATATAAAACATGTTGTATCGATACACAAGGTACTTTTTACCCATAAGTATCGATACAATGAGCTATGTATTGATACCAAGAGCAAAAAATGTTTTCAGTCTCGAGACATAGAGGCCTATATCGATACTCCATGGATTTGTATCGACAGTCATGCTTATGTACCGATACATTTTGTCAAAAATCACAACATTAGCTACTGCCAAGGTCTGTATCGATGCAAACATGCTAGGTATTGATACCAAACCCTTTTATATCGATACTACATGTGAAAATTCAAGTTTTTGGTGATGTAAAGCCTCATATCAATACTTGTACACCAATATAACTTGCACGTACCTGTGGTTTCCTGATTTTTCTCAACTTGGTCACAAACAATGGGAAATAAATCTATGTACTCATCTGAATGACTCTGGATGACATCGTGAAAAGGCCTTTAATACCTCCTTTTCATATTTTCCTTTGATACGGTCCACAGGTATTTCAAACCTTCTCAAAAAAAATTTTGCCTGGAACTATGTCACCTCATAGTGCTGATGACATGACACCCAGTAGTCGTCTCCCACTTTTTATTTTAATTTTTTGATTTTATCATCCTTCAATTGAGTCTTGGGGTGCTAAAAATAGGTCGAACAAAATGAGGTGTCTACATCTACAGTTGATGAATACACCATACTACTTAATATTAAAAGAGCCAAGACTGACAAAATATACTGAAAGGCCTTACAACCTTTAACCTTCAAGAAAAGATTGGCTCAAATACTCGAGGTAACGAAGTCTTAGATTGTGAATCATATCAAGACAAAAGGTAACAGTAAGTGCATTTCATGCACCAATTTGAGGCAATAATGGTTAATAGCATCGATATCCGAAAAATCTAAGATATCAACCTCTGGCTATATATGGTCTAGTCATATTTCCAAAAACACTAGGTTATGTTGAAGCAACGATAGCAAATCTCCTTTCTCAATTAGGCTGTAACATCAATCCTGCACTCACCATCATTGCTGAAACTATTCAAGCACTCAATTTTTACAAGAGAATGGGTATAGGTTACTTTATTGGATGCGTGCCATTTCTTTTCATTTGGCTCGTTGCCACTTTTACCTCGAAAAGATAAAATTTTCATAAATTTCTTGCCTAACATTAGTCTTTTCTCCGAAGTCCTTAAGAAGGAATGGCCCCAAGACAAGTTCAAGGAGCAATGGGTTCAAAAATTCTAAAATCTTGTAGGGGAAAAGGTGGCATGGAAGGCCTTTTGGTTTTCACCATAGACAATCATATAATAATATAGAGATTATAGTTATATGCTACTTATAGGTTAATGGGAAGCACTAGCTACGCACCTATCTTAGTCTTGCGATAATTTCAATGCCGATAATTCATTCCCTTTATCCAAGACCTAGAGTAGTGGGATTTCAACTATGGTGAGCTTGGTTACAAAACTAAAGTTTAACTAGCCTTCTATGGTTTGAGGCAAACCTATTGTATGGAGAGGTATTAGAAAGGAACTAGTATGACTTCGAGATATGACGAGTGAAAGGTCCATCACATCAATGATGCCTTACCTTTATTTAGAACATCACAAGTGTCTGTTAATAAATTCCTCTCGGAGATAGAACTGCTCAAGCGAGAATTAAAGCAAAAAAAACAACTTTTACCTGGGAAATCACTTATTTAAAGGAAAAAAAGTAAATCGGAAATGGACCTCTATCTTTGAAAAGATGAAATGAACTGAATCATTAAGGAGAAAAACCACTTCAAAGAAGATCTTGAGAGTTTGAAAAAAGATTACATGGTATTTAGTAAAGTGAACAAGGCTCGACACCATGGTAAGTCATTAGCAAAATAGAAGGTAAAGATTGCTACCCTCAAAAAGAGCTGCATCGATGGAAAAAGAAGGCCAAGGCCAATAAGAAGAAGCTTGTCAAAACTTGTTACCTTGTATCAACTTACCAAATGAAAAATGGATGCCTAACAGCTTGAGCTTAGGACCTGAGAGCAAATCAGGTCAAAAATAAAGTTCTAACACTAAAAATCAAAGATTTAAAGCATTCTCTACAAGCTCATTAAGACTAGGTTAATGAATTAGTAAAGGCCTCCGAGTAGCGGGAACAAGAGTAGCTACAGATGGTTACTCGGCATACCAGAATTATCAAGACCACCACTACCATCTTACCGAGCAAATTTAGGTGACCCAGTTGTAGGTTGAGTACATGATGGATATAGCTCGATCCTCAAAACCCATGAACAAGAACTATTGTATTTCTTGGAACATGTGATCAAACAATATAACAATGTTAGGCATTTCCATATGCGATCATGTAATCAAGATATTTTTGTTGCTTTAATGAAAGACATTATTGGTGAAGTTATCCCCTAACCCAATTAACCTTCATGCAAATGCATGACTAACTCAACTCTGTCATTACTTTATTCTTGTATGTCATTTATCATCATGATTGCATACTTATTGGCATCTCATCAAACATGCTCACGACACATCATAAAGGTCTAATCCAATAATAATCTAAAGCAAAGGTGCTTTAAAAAATGAAATTTATTATTTATCATCAATATAACATGTAAAATCATCGAAAGCCATGGAAATCGATCACTAAGCCTACATCAAATGACAAGAGCTCATGTATAATGAGTCTCAGGAGCAATCATTCAATAAGAATTAGGAACTCCAAGCTCAAATTGTGGAATTGACTAAACTATTATCTGGGATTTTGAAAGAAAAAAGGAAAACGAGCATTGTTAATGTAGAAAAAGAACCAATCAATCTTGAGAGCAACTAGAATGGTGGTCTAGAAACCACTAATGCTCAGGAAGAGGTATCACATGGACAACATCCTCTAGTAACGATGGTTTTATCAACTCAACCATTTATTTACGTTAACCAAACAATGGTACCCTATTTGGTTCAAGGATTTCTGGCAGTAGGTTTTTCACTGGTAAAACTTATAATCCCAGACTTTAATGAAGGAGCAAAGCAGGAAGAAATAAAGAGATCTTTAGAAATGATGAAGACTTAGACAAGTATCAACCACTAAAGAAATGTCTTTAAGCTATCGAAGGAAGTGACAAATTTAGGATTATAAATGCCAAGTCTTTCAGACTAGTTTCTTAACTCGTTATTCTACCTAAACTTAAAGGGTCAAATTTTGAGAAATACAATGGGACTATGGATCTTACTACGCATTTTTGAATGTACTATCTCAAGATGGTCAGATAATAGAAGAACGAAAAGCTGCTAATTCACTGCTTTTAGAAAAGCCTAATTAGGGCAACCATGCATCGATATATAAGGCTAAATTCCATAAGAATTCAGACGCAGGCAGAGTTGGCTCGTGCTTTCCTTGATCGATATAAGCATGCATCTGATTGGGCGTTGGATTGTCTTTCCCCTATGAACATGGAAAAAAAGCCTTTGAAAGCTTCAGAAAGTATGCTTAGAGGTGGAAAAAAGAAGTAGCTCAAGTTTATCCTCTTTTGACCAAGAAAAAAAATTGGTGGTCATCTTTATCGGCACCCTGTAAGCTTCTTACCATGAAAGTTTGGCAGGAAATGCCAAGAAAATTTTGTTGATATGGTTATATCAGGCAAAAATATTGATAATATTATCAAAAGTGTAAGATATCTATTGGAGAATCATTTGGGTCAAGTAAAAAGTCAATAGCCAAGGATAAAGAGAAAAAACTGAATGCTATTAACAAAATTCCTGCTAAGGTTACTTGGAATCCATATTTGGCCCAAAGTATATATTTCCTAAACATGGTGCATCAAGCTTAAACCTTTACTCACCAGTACCACAACTAGTTTATTCTATCAAGTTCGCTCCAAAAAATGAGCTTTACGTTGAATCCTATTTAAAACATGGCATAAAACGCAGAATCCCTTAATATAAATAATGCAAGAGCTCCAAATAATCAACGAGTACCCCAAGAAAGGAAACACTTTAAGCCATTTTCTTACTCCTATAAAGAGATTTACTCCTGTCTATTGGCAGACCAACTAGTGGCCTCGATATTCATAAACTTGAGATCATCGCTGTATCCTAGATGGTACAATAAGAATGCCTATTATAAGTACCATGCTGGAGCACAAGGTCACTTTATCGAAATTTATACCGTGATGAAGAGAAAGGTGTAAAGTTTGTTAGAAAAAGGTGATCAAGGTCAAACAAGGGCCTAGACCTAACATTGGAGCCAATCCACTTCCTAACCATGTAGAGCTAAGAGTTAATGTTGTGATTAATAAGAAAGATGTTGCGCCAAAAAAAGTGTCAATGAAGTTAAGACCCCGATGAGTGAAGTATGGCAGGCTCTTGTAAAGGCTGCAATAATGCTGGGTGTCAAAAACTAAAATAAAGAAACCATTGAACTATTTTGTTGCCATTAAGTCAAGAGCACATTTTGTAACACTATCCACTTTTCCTAAAGATCGTCCAAAGGATGATGGACCAGTCCGAAATTGAGTTCTATAAGGAGTGGGATGAGTACATCTAACTATCTATTAATGCCATAGATGAGGAGAGACCTACCATCGACATGGCTTCAAGCTATTGTTCTCTCATGAACATGGAAAAAAGAGCTAATGAAAGCTTTAAGCTGTCTAAGATAGATGGAAAAGGCAAAGGAAAAAGAAAAGTTAAGGCTAAACAAAGGCCAAAATCCAATGTTGGAACCAACTCATCCTAGGCCCATGCTGAATCTGATGAAAAACTGGCTATTAAGAGGACTACGAGATCGTAAAGACTATAGAAAAGGTTAGGATGCAATGAATCTGGTTTAGCAAATATTGGTACAAGTTAATTTGGTTAGCAGGCCGAAAAGATAAGGAACTAATGAATTTTGCAATTTTCATACCGTCTATGGCCACACATTTCAAACATGCAAAGATTTTCGTGCTATGGTTTAAAGAATGATGACTAAGGGTAGCTTTGAATTCTATAATAAAAGGCAAGCCTCACATACGTAGTTAGTGAATGCAGTATGATCTATCAGTGCCGTAGAAAATGATGAAAGTATTCCTTCTTTACGAGGTTGGAAAGCTATTTATCTTTTTCGACAACCAACTGAGAGTTAAAGCTACCATTGTTTAGCCCACGTCAAAGATGATCACTCAATTTCCACCCTCTTTCCCTTATAAAGATAACAAGGTGATTCCTTGGAAATACAAAAGAAAAACTTTAATCTTTAGAGAATCTAGTCAACAAGCTACAAACGTTGACCTTTTAGGGGTAAGCCATCTAACTTAGAGTGTAGATGTTATGCCTTAGTTCATAAAAAAATGAATTCCAGCAAAAGAACACCACTCATATTCCTAAAGCACTGAAGTTTGTAGCCCAAGAATCAAACCTGATAGCTATTAAGAAGCAATAAATAAGAAAGAAGATATAAAATTTCTTAAGTTCATCAAGCATAGTGAATATAACATCGTCAATCAGTTAAGCAAGCAACCCGCCAAGATATCTGTGCTGTCACTTCTACTGAACTTTGAAGCTTATAAAAATGCTTTCCTCAAGGTCTTGAATAAGGCACATGTCCCTCATGACATCTTTATAAATTAATTAGACTGTGTACTAAATAACATCACGGCCAACAACTATATATCTTTTAGCAATGAGGAAATACCTTATGGAGAAAGAAGAAACTATAAAGCCTTTCACATCACCATATACTAAAAATGCAGTACGTTGCCCAACGTTCTCATCGATAATGGGTCAACTCCAAATATAATGCCTATGTCATGCTTGAACAAGCTCCCTATTGACGTGTCTCACATCTAGGATAGTCACACAGTCATAATAGCGATTGATAGAACTTATAGCAACATCATGGAAAACATCGCTATTCCGCTTTAAATTGGCCTATGCACTTATGAGGTTGACTTCCATGCGATGGATATCGCTCTATGATATAACTGCCTATTAGGAAGGCCCTAAATTCACTTTGCAGAGATGGTGCCATCATTACTTCATAGTAAGTTGAAATTTGTCATTGAAAACAAGGTTGTCAGCATCAAAAGAGAGTAAGATATTATTACTGCTACTTCCATCGATGCCTTTTCTATTAAGCCAGATAAAGATGTTCCAAAATCTTCGTTTCAATCCTTTGAGATCGTTAATGCCATTTATTCCAAAAAAGGATTGCTAATGGTTTCAGCCCTCTGAGTCTGAAATCTTTATTTTAGTTCTTCGAGATCAAAAATAAAATCTTAGAGAATGGAATGAAGTCAAACACTACCTTTTGAACTTATCAATATTTGAGCCACAAGTACATGGTTAACCTTTAATCTTGTATCTATCAATTTTTAATGGGTTAATGGGCTATGCATTGGATCAACGTGATGAGTTAGGTAAAAAAGAAGAAGCTATCTATTACTTGAGCAAGAAGTTCATGGAGTTTGAAAATAACTATTCAACAATAGAAAAATTATGTTATGCTCTGGCTTGGCCTGTCAAGAGGTTAAGGTAATACATGCTATACCATACCATGTGGCTAATTGCCAAACTCGATCCCACTAAGTATTTATGTGAAGCCCCTATCTTGTTAGGGGGATTAGCTAGGTGGCAAGTCTTGCTCTTTAAATACGACACTGTGTATGTAAACCAGAAAGCCATCAAGGGTAGTGCAATAATAGTGGCAAGTCGAGCAATGGATAACTATTTACCTTTGGACTTCAAATTTCTTGATTAAGATCTAATGTGTATATTTAAGGTAGAAGATGTTGCTGATCACAATTCATCTTAGAAAATGTATTTCGATGAAGCTTCAAATGCATTGGGGCATGGAATCAGGGCAATTATTATCTCACTAGATGGAAACTATTACCCTTTCATTACAAGATTAAACTTCGATTGTACCAATAATATAACTAAATATGAAACTATGTCATGGGATTCCAAGGTTCCATTGAAAGAGGTATCAAGACTCTATAAGTATTTTAAGACTCGACCTTCCTCATCTACGAACTAAAAGGAGAATGCCAAATGTGTGATCCTAAATTAATTTATTATGGGAAGCTAATTTCAAAACTCAAAAAAGAATTTGATGATATCCGCTTTTAGCACTTAACTCGAAAAGAAAACTAAATGGCTGACGTCTTGGCCATTTTATCATCCATGGTTAAAGTGAATTGAGAATCAGATGTTGCTCCTATTCAAATGATCATTTATACAATTTTTGTACATTGTCAGAATGTCAAAAGAGAGAAAGATGGCTTGCCATGGTATAATGATATCCTCCAGCATATAAGAGATCAATAACACCATAAATGTGCCACTAAAATTGACAAGATAAGCATCCAAAGAATGGCTTTAAACTTTATTTTGGATGGTGGAATATTATACAAGAAAGGCTAGGATCAGGTGCTACTCTGAGTATGGGTGCCTCCGAAGCTAAAAGAATTCTTTAAAAAGTCCATGAAAGAATCCATACACGCCAATGAATAGCAAATGATGAAACAAGTCATGCGATTAGGCTATTATTAGTTGACTCTCGAAAAAGATTGCATTGACCATACTCAAAAATGCCATAAATGCCAAATCTATACTGACAAAATCTATTCTTACAATTACCTCTGCATGTTATGATAGCTCCATGGCCTTTTCCTATGTAGGGCATGGATATGATTGGGTTGATCACCCCGAAGGCATCTACCAGACACCTCTTTATTTTGGTTGTAATTGATTATTTCACCGAGTAGGTAAAGGCAGCTTCTTATGCCAACATCACTAAATTTGTTATGTACAAATTTGTGAAATAAGACACTATCTACAAACATGGGCTTCCCAAAGAAATCATCACAGATTACTCCACTTAAAAACCAAGATGATGCAAATAGTCTATTCCTAACTTAAAATTCAACATCGTAACTCAATGCCATATCGTCTAAAAATGAACGGGGTAATCGAAGTAGCCAACAAGAATATTAAAAGAAAAGTCAAAAAGATGGATAAAACATATAAAGATTGGCACAAAAAGTTACCTATTGCATTACATGCCTATTGTACAGCAATTTGAACTTTCTACGGTGCCACCTAATTTTCCCTAGGTTCTCGATACGGAGGCCATTTTACCTATCAACTTTGAAATCCCTTCACTTAGAGTCTTAAAGAAATCACAACTTGAACAAGCTG
>JAQSVH010183471.1:0-16078 GCA_029448705.1 Adansonia digitata | reverse complement strand
TGTAAAGACTAAAAATTATACCAAATTGTTAAATAATAAATACTATACTATAGGGTTAATAGATCAATTACTCTTGAATTACACTGCTTTCAACGATTTAATACTTAAAAAAAATTTTGACAATTAGATACTTAAAATTTGTTTTTATCACCCATGTTAGTATATAGTTTAACTTTCCATGGTATGTCAGTTTTTATTAATAAAAACATAACACATAATCAACAATACCAGGTTAGCATTTAAATTTTTTATTGTTTAATTTAATTTTTTTAATAAAATTTTAAAAATTTTAAAAATAAAAATAATTTTTAAAATTTATTTAATTAAAAATTTCAATTGATGCTGACGTGAGATATAACATAAATGTCATGTGTCAAATTTTTATTGGTCCAAAACATGATGCATCAATCATTAAGCTCTACACTAACGTGGGCAATAGAAATTAAGTTTAGATACTTAATAATAAATTTTTCTTCAGATATCATATCATGAAAAAATTATAATTCAGGTAACAATTTATATATTAATCCTTCTATATTATGTCACATTCATTATGTGAGTTAAAAAAATTTATGCAAAAAATATGCATATAATTGGTTTTCCAAACGGATAATAGTTTGTTAAAATAGTGTAATTTTGTAAACGAATGGATAAATATCCTATAAAAAATAAGATATAAAAGGAAAAATAAAATGACGTCACCAGTTAACTAAACACTAAATTTATAAAAAAATTTAAAAAATAAATATAATTTTTTTTGAATAAATATAAAATTAAGAGCGTTTGTATTTTTTTCCTTTGAAATAATAATTAATTGCATAATTTTTCTTTTTATTTAAAAAACTACTCATCTTTTTATGTTAAAAAATAATTTCATCTTTTTTTTTTTTGAAAAAAATACCAATCTTTTTAAATTATAATATATTAATTTTTATAAAACAAATTAAAAAAAATTCACCCTTTTTTGTGGGTGAATAAAAAAATCTAATAATTTACAATTTATTTAAATTTTCAATTAATTTTTCAACTGAATTAATATAATGTTACTAAGAAACTTAACCAAAAACATTAACAATATGACTAGATTTTGATACTTTCTTAACATCACCACGAAGAATTGATCGTAGTGTTATATCATCTATACAAAATTTCAAGCATTGTTGAACACTTGCATGCATGAAATACAATATGCAATTATTTGGAATGCCAATTCCAATGTTTCCTATAGCCAAAAAGAATTTACCATCAACTTGTGGATTTGATTCCCCGAACAAACACTTCCGATTGGATTGTTAGAATGTGTTATTACGTTCAAAGGGTGAATGAATTTTGCAATTTGATTGCCATGCATGCACGCGTAGATTAGAGTTTTTATCCAAGATACCGCAGCAAGACACCATCATTACCCAGCACAAACCCCTTCTTGTCATTAATAAACCTGCATAGAAGATTTACAGATCAATTGCCCTTTTAAAGATGTGGGGAAAATAAAAGCATAGAGGACAGTAAAATATCTCTTCCATTTTCAGTTTATTAGTAGTTCAGTTTGACAAGTATGAAGCTATTGCAGAGGTAGTCATTTATAAAATGCACTTTAAGCTTATTCTGTGAATAATGCTTATTGTGTTAGAACTAGGTACGACATCATTAAGCCATAACTAAGTTGACTTTAGGTTAAGTTAAAAAAAAAAAAAAAAAAGAAAAAGAAAGAAAGTAGGCTTCCCTTCATTTAACAATAAACCTAAAAACAAAATTTAAGAAAAGGCCAAAACAGAGAAAATGCAAGCCTACTTGATGAATTCATATTATTTTTTGCCTTCTGTTCATATTGGGAAGGTTTTCTTGCAGTTGTGTTTGAGTTCATCATGTCTCACGTGTTTTAAGTTTACTAGGAAACATGAATTTAAGAAGTTTCAACATTAGCAAACAAGAAAAAGCACAGCAGATCTTAAGTTAACCCTGAAATTATTCACATTCTGACCAAAATTTGAAAAACAAAAGTAGTCTGCAGTCAAGCTTTAGTAAGATTAGACTCACTTCACCGAGTATAAGTTTGCAGCAATATTATCAGCTGCCTTGTCACGAGTCCAACTCTTCCCACCATTGGTAGTCCTCAACAAAATCCCACTGCCCCCTGCTGCCCAAGCCTCTTCCTGCATAATCAAAATTCAGATAAAATGCAGTTCATAAATTCATAGGAAGAAAAAAAAAAAAGACTAAAGCTCTGTCACCATAGAAAGAAGCCTTCGAATAGAATTTGGCGCACCCTTGCAACTAAATGCCTGAAAAATATTCATGTAATTAGCAAGGTGGAAATATCAAATGCTTAATCATCTTGATACGGCCATATCATATGCTGAAACAGTAATTTCTTATAAATGGGCAGGCCAGCAATACATGTGTGCATAAACATGCATGATATATGCTACACATACAACATGCAAGGGCTGCTTCTGCTTTAGGTTTAGATGAGTGACACAGGAAATGTATGCTGCACTCACTCATCCAGGTCTTCTTGAAGTCACACTCTAGAGTAGATAAAGTAAGTGGCTGAATATCTAAGGATATAATAGTTACCATTGATCTATAACCGACATCAAGAAGGCCAAAGCCACGGCTTTGTACAGGAACTTCTTCGAAATCTTCTGTTAGCTGAAATACCAGGAATTAAAATGAACGGAAAGGACAAGCAGAAGAAGAAATCAGAGGCAATTTAAAAACCATAAACCAAACAAGATGATAGGGGCTTGTATTAAGAATAATATGACATGAAAATATTCATATTTTATCGCTAAAGATGGAGAAAAAAGGTAGCAACCAGTTGCATTCATGAATCATGATAGAGTCATGTTCGGCAGTGTCTTGGTACGCCAAGTTCCTTGGATATTACATCAGGCTGTCATCAGAGACTAATTTTATCTTTTAGGAAAAAAAAATCATACTACTTTTTTCAGGAAAAGTCCTCAAATACAATGGATTACACTCAAAAGTTACCTATGTTTTTCAATTTTCTCACTTCCATGTCTTTTTCTAAACCTAGGAAAAAGGTCCAACGCATATTTTAAGATGAGAACTTGCTATTAAGAAGGGAATCTTTATTATTATTCTTCTTTACTAGTTCAACTTTTCCCAGGTTTTCAGCCTTCAGGAAATTGACAACTTTTTCAAATGAAAACTATTTTTCCCACAACAATTGGAGAAGTTTTGCTGAAATTGTATCTTCTGTAAATATTATTAGAATTCATTGAAGATAATTTTAAACATTAACTAAAATAGAGGAAATCATCACTTTTCTTACCCCTGAGCCTTTGCTAAGAAAAAGCCCTCCTCCACGGACAAGAAGCCAAAGACCACCATCAGCCCTCCATCCCATGTTCTGTATTCTTCTTGCAACTGCTCTGTTATGTGGTTGCCAGAAAGGCTGTAAATTACAAAGCAATAGGCCACCTTAAGTATGCTGCAAATGCTTAATTGAAACTCAAAAAATAAGAATTAGCAACAGGACACATTAGTATTTATACATATGAAAGACTATGAAAAAAAAAAAAAAAAAAAAGATGATAAAAGGAGTCCAAACCTTCTGTTCCAAATACACACAATTAATATTGTCCACTAGTATGAGCATGTGGATCATTGAGAATAGAAAACAGAAGAGCATGAGGCCGCATATCTCACCCACAAAGAGTCAACCATAATCATGCATGCAGAAAAGAATAAGATGATTTCAATGGTTTCTATAACGTCCCTGATAACATATAGAAGCATGACTGCTACCACTAATGGTTTAACTTTAACAAAATTGGTTATGAACAAGCATTCTCCTGTTACCTTTTTTTTTTTTCTCTATATAGCGATAATATTTTATGTAATTTTACATCCATATAGTATGATAGTATTAAGATCTCAAAAAGAGGTACATGAATCCTAGAAAACAACTATGCAGAAGGAATTATACCTGTCCAGGCTCCCATGTAAGATAAAAGTTACCACGGCTTGAGACAGCCACATATCGTCCGTCTGGAGAGCGATTCACAGTGTTAAAAGTTCCTGTATAATAACTTGCCCCACTAATACCGCTAGAAACTGTTCTGCGGAAGCAAATAAGCAATGTAAGCATTTCCCCCCTACATAAAATTAATAATCATATGGAAGTTCTTCAAGGAAAGGGCTCATTGCCTACTTAATTTCCTGACAATCCAATTTGTTTAAGGCATGTCCGCTTGCTTTACATAATGCACCACCACTCCTTTTAATTTGTAAAGGGAGTATGATATAATGCTAGTAAACTTGAGTGAGCATATCAACGTAAAAAGACGAATATGAAAGCAACAATGATCTTATTTATTGATCTTTAATTTTTATTTTTTCTTTTAAATTCTAGCTTCTAATTTCACAGGTTTCAACAGTGTTATACATATGAAGTCCTTTATAATTAACGTTATCCGAAACATCATTGCACTTAAGCCTTCATTCCAAACGGACAGACACCTATTCAGGGTAGCGGAGACAGTCTCCTGAACAGCTGCTCTCCAGTTATAGCCCCTGTTTGAAGTAACATATATAGCACCTTGGTCAGTTACCATTTCTGCACTCTTTTCACCAGTTGCCTTTATATATACCTGCACAAAAGCCAGATCATTTAATTAAATCACCGATTTATAGGGTAGCCATTTCCCCACACATGCAAACACTAAACTTCAAATGCTTGCAAATAAATTGACAATAACAGCCCCACAACGAAACAAGCAGTAAGCTTCAATCTGTATGAACATTTCAATTGCGCGTTAGTTAAGATATCACATTCGTTACTACCAAAGGAAGTATCTTCACTTAATCAACTGAAAGACATCTCTACCGGATGGCCGCACTTAGTGCAAAAATATTTACAAAAATAGCTCCTTAACAAGTACCTTTAATCCTAAAATGCATAATATGGAGGAAAACAAATTTAAGCGAAGGCTACCAATGCTTGGTATTGTCAGTTATGATGTAATGAGGATAGAGAGCTGACCATATCTCCTGGAAGTTGAGCACTTAATGGAATTCTTTCCCAGCTTTCTCCAGCATCTGAAGTGTACAACAAAATTGCAGGTTTCCCAACAATCCAACCTTCTTTCCCATTGAAGCTAATAGAATTAAACCTATAGTTGAAATCTTCATCCTCAGCTGAAGGAATTGAACGTGGAACCCATGTAATTCCCCCATCTTTTGTCTCCAAAATAGTCTGCCTTGTCCCCAGCAAAAATCCCATTAAATATTTTTTACAAAACAGGAAAAAAAAAACAATAAAGAGAAATTAAACGCTCAGCTCCATTAAGCCAAAGAAGCAGTAATTTAGATTCGTTAATGAGTAAAAGAAAGAAATGAGACCGTGGTTTAAGTCATCTGGGACAAAGGCGATGTCTAAAAGGACAACACCAGGATCGATGGGAAGGTAGACTCTTTCCCATTCCGACAAAACTTCCTCGGACTTGGCGGGTAGTTGGAGAGCGGATAGAGTTGCAACAGACAGCGAAAGCGACGCGGTTTGAGATATAAGTTGTCTTCGGCCGAGGAATGTTGGCAACGAAGAAGCAGAAGAAGAATGGTGGGGGGATTGTTGTAGAGAAGCTTTGTAGACGAAACGCGGGTGGGGTTGGGGAGGGTGAAGAAGCCGAGGAGCGAAGAGAGAAGCTAAGGAAGGTATAAGTTTGGAGCAATCACTGACTTGAAGATTGGGCATCGCCATTATTATTATTCAGTTGAAGCTTGCTGCTCACTTTGTCGTCTTTTTTCCCCCCCTCTTTCTGCCGTTTCTTATCATAATTGGGGGGGGGGGGGGGGTGGACGATTGCACGGGCAAAGCTTCAAGCGTCAAAATCTTACCGGATATGGAATAGAACATTCTACATTACTCTAATGCAATTGCAATAATTTTTAACATGGTGAATAAGGTAGGAACATCTTTATTTTATTAGTTCCTAAATTTTACTTGGATTTGTCCTTTTTAAAAAAATTAGTGGTTGGCTTAGGCTACACGATGTAAAATCAAAGCAGCATCAGGATCATGTATCTTTTTCTTTCATTTTTAGTTGATGGGGTTTGAAAGAGTAGCTAATTTGATAGTAAGAGATTTTCAAAAGGGTAAAGCTGGCTGGATCATTGGATCCAGAGCTGAAAAGGGGATTTATCAGAAACAGTGGCAGGCAGCAACAGGAAGTTAATCCCAGAAAGAGAGGAAGGGCAACGGTATGAAAGCGCCTCTATATGGTGGAACTGACTCTTAGAGGATACGGCTAAGGATGCAACATAGAGAATCCCAATTTGCCAGGCAGGACCGGAGGTTAAGATTGCATGGTATATAATCCGGCCATACGATATGAGGGAGGCTATAGAGGAGAGAATACCACTATTACACTTTTAAATCTGGATATAGTAAATAATAAAGATTTTGAGAAAGGATAATCAACAGTGTTTTCCCCCACGATTATATCCACATTTGAATCTGCCGAAATGAAGAAGAAGGTATCAGTCTGCTATGCGAATTGACCAAAGGAATATATATATATATATATATATATATAAGGTTTGAAGCGTGCCATGACCAAAGTAAAGATAGAGGACAGTTGTAACATAGCAAGATTTGACTGTTGGCTTCAGGAGACATTTTTCAACAAAGAAACGCAAACGAGTGGAGTGGAGGATAAATAAGGCTAAAAAAAGTAACTTTTACATGTCGGTATACGCTACTAGATTCCACACTGGCTTGGCCTCGACTGTCTTGAAACCAGATCCCTATTGCACTTATTATCATGTTCAAGAAAGAAAGACCCCAAGCCCCGAGGTTTCAATTCTGAGCTACCATTGACTGACTCAAACAACACTTGATAAGGCAATAACCAGATAATACATAAATTTTATAAACCGTTAGTTGGGGCCCTAAAGTTCTGACCCAATATTGTAATATAGTGGTTTTTACCAAAAAGATTAAATAGCAACGACACATAAGATTTTAAGATGAAAAATAACAAAACGATGGTGGACAGCCACCAATAATAATCAAAATAATCTACCAATCAAAATTTACTAATTTAACATAAGCAGGCAGGAAGCATAGGACGGGGAAAAATGGATAGTCTTCAGTATTAATCCTCACCATCGAAAGTAATCTTCTTTCCTGCATTAGAAAGATAGCAAATTAAAATAAAAATTACGAGAAAGCCATGAGAATATGCCAATCTATCTTAAGCAAAACAAGCAGCGATGTTAATCTCAAAACAAATATATATATATATTTATATATATATTTAATGTAAGCAAAGCAAGTTGCAATATAAGATACTTGTGCCAGTAGCACCAAGGTTTGGTTTATTAGGTGTTCAACGTCTTCTGCCCGCACCACCAGATCGACCACCCCCACGCCAACCGCCACGACCACCACGACCCTTTCCCCCACTCCTGCCACCACCTCTTCTATTGCCATGACCACCACGGGATTCACCTCTCGGCTTTGCCTCCTCCACAGACAAGGAATAATTATTAACTTCTGATCCATTAAGTTCTAGAGCTTTGTTGAAACTATCACCATCGTTGAAATCCAAATAAGCAAAACTGCAATTGGTTGTATAGAATCAGATATTGTGTACCGCCAAACATCACAAGAACACTTTCAAGATATTAAAATTACAAGCAAAAAGATTATTTTCAAACAAGGCTTCAACCATAACCATAGATTACAACCAATGTGCAACAATTGACAATGTTCTACTCAGCTATTTCTCTGGCATTAAGCAAAAGACGCAAGGTTTTAGCTTCTTATCTACAATCTTAGGAGGCTTCATCTCATCATATGCAAATTTAAATCACTAAAGAGGATAAAAGGTGAAATGCTAATACTTCCATCAACTGATGTGAAAAAACAAAAGAAATCTACAGAAGCAAAAACAGTAGAAAACAGGAATTTTCAGAGCAACAAAAATCACAGCAACAATAGATACAAACCCTTTCACGGCACCAGTCTCCTGATCCACCGGCACTGCCATCCTAGAAATCTCTCCGCAAGAACCAAAGTGCTCCTCCAAGGATTTCTTAATCTGCAAATGTATTGGACACAGAAGATAATATAAATAAAAATGAACTTCAAACACAAAGTGGACGGTGAATAAAGAGCAACAAAAGCTAATATTTAAGAAAAATCACTAACCTCATCCTCGCCAAGAGATTGATCAAAACCTTTGACAAATATTGTTCGAGCCTGACCACTTCCATCTTTCTGGAATGAATTGTTCCCATTGCTGCAACGGGTGGTGCCAGAAAAAGTTGAATAAATTAATAGTCTAGACCGAGGTTTCAAAAGTTAAATAACAATTCACTGATTGAGGCAGTGAAAAATATTTACCCATTGTGTGGCGTATATGCACCCCGTTCATGGGCCCAGTCAAGTCTAACAGAACGACTTAACAAATATTCACCATTCAATTCTAGAGCCTGCAATAAAGGATGATGTTAGCTAATAACTTTACAATTAAATCTATGAAAAAGAAGTATGAAAGCAAATACATTTGCAATTCACTTCAAGACTGTTTTATCATGTGTAAAATTTTTCAAAGAGGTATCATTACAAATTTTATGAAACCATTCATAGAATATTTTAATATGAATCATCTTTACTTGACATACAATTTGAGAAAATCATACCATTTTTAAAAAAATCTAAATCTATTTCATATTTAATTTTCACCAGCATAAAATAATTTACAAAAGGAATACAGTGCTTAAAGATTTCAATACTAAGCTTCACCGAAACTAATTAGTTTGTTAAATAAGACCATATATTAATAAAGATTTCATAATGGAAATTACTAGTTCATTAAACAAAGACCTCGTACTAATAAAGATTGACATGTTGCCTACGGTGATTCCATATCATACTCACAAGAACAAGCTTGTCAAATCTCTTTTCATACAAACAGTTGAGACAGTCTAATTTGTTACTTGCAGAAAACATTAAAATTTAGTTTACAGATCAGACATCCATGAGCAAATCCAAAATTCAAAGATGAAGAAATCTACCTTCTGTGCAGCCTCTGTAGTAGCAAATTCAACATGTCCATATCCCTTAAAGTTCCCTTCATGATCAGTGGATAGACGTATTTCCACAATCTCACCAGCATCTTTAAAAAATTCCTTTCTGCAGTATAGCATTAATCAGATGAAAATTAAAAACAAAAAAAAAATTTCAATTTCGCAGGACCAGAGAACCTAAACATACATATCAGCTTGTTCTACTCGAAAATGTAAGTTCCCAACAAACAGTGTCCTTGATCCTGTATGTTGAACTTGAGGAGTTGCAGGAGTTTGGGGCTGCAAAAACGGAATTAAAATCAGACTCCAACCTGCTTGACAAAATGACCCAAAACAAGTTGGGAAAAGATTTGAAAAAAACTGGAACGGAAATTGGCACTTACAGCTTTTTCCCCAGATTTCAAATCCTGCTGCTTGGCAATTTTCTGCGGTGTTGCAGTATCCACCATTTCTACATCTGCGTCCTGATTCAAATATACAAGTACAACAGTACATTAGGCACTATACAAGTACAACACCACATTAGGCACTCATCACATCAACCTTCCAAAAGTATAAAGAAGACAGATTCCACAGATCCAACCATTTTATTCGGAGCTCCTTCTTTGTCAATTTCCTTATCATCATCGGATGATTCGTCAGGAGCCTGCAGTGTGATATTAATGCAGAGCCAAATTAGTACAAGTTTAACAAGAACACAAACACTGTAATAGGAAAAGCCTTATCCTCAAAAAATAAAAAAATGTTCATTCCTCATCCTCACGATCTTATTAAAAAGCAATTTGCCACCAGGCTAAATACCATAGGAGTACGGATTACCTCATCCTCAGGGAAATCAGTGTCTGAGGAACTTTCAGACGACTCTTCTTTCTTTGCAGTTTCCCCAGTAACAGGTTTCTTATTCTGAGCAGGAGCTTCCTGGAATGAAAAATTGAACGTTGACAATCATACAAAAGAATATGTCGACCCATACAAATATTATAAGAATAAGCATAAGACTCACTTCGTCGGAGTATGAATCTTCCTCACTACTAGACTCCGAAGAATCTGAACCGCTAGCTTGTTTTGCAGGTACAGAGCCATTATTGACAATAGCTGGCTGCTCTTTCAGGGGCACAGGTTTCTGAACCAAAAATAAATAACGTTAGATAGAGACTTCATATGCTTCATTTTATTATATTGTGAACGTGTTATCCATACAGATAAGATTGTCCCAAAAAAGACCCATTGAATTAAGAGAACTAAGAAACAACAGTAAAAAACATATATAGATAAGTTAAAGCAGAAACATAATGTAAGGAACTGACACAAAACAGAACATGTATGAACAGTGAAAAATCAGCATAAATCAATAACAACACTAACAAAAGTAAAATCATAAGTAAATGAGACAGTTGCATTAGGCATACATCCTCGGAAACAGAAGAGTCATTATAAGAACTATTAGTTTCGTCTTCTTTCTTCTTCTTCTTCTGGGTCTTTGCTTCAACGTTCTTCTTTACAATAGCCTGTGCTGCCACACCATTTTTCTTCTGCTTTTTCAGAGCCACTTGTTTTTCAAGAGTTTCTTCAGTTTCTCTCTTGCCTATATAATCATAAAAAGATTAAGAAAAACACACAAAAAGGATCCAGATAATGCAAATCAATCTAAAAATCTTGAACATTTACATATATATACCTTTCTTTCCAGACTGAGGAGGAGCTAAAGCAGCAGCTGCTTCAAACTATAAAAAAAAAAGAGAGAAAAAAGCAAAATTAAACCAAAACTAAAATAAAAAGGATATAAAAAAACAAGCGGACAAAATCAACCGGAGAAAATTATTCAGAGTGAAACAAGGAAAAGAAGAGTACTTTGGCGGTTGATTTCTTGCTTGATTTTCCCATAGCTATAGGAGAGATTGAAACGGAGTTACGATCGATTTGTTTTTGTTAGAGTAAAGACTGCGGGCTCTGAAAAGAGTGCAAAACCCTGCTTTAGATATTTTGGGGAGTTAGGGTTTTGAATGAAGCACTCGAAAGAAAATACGGCCTATACAGTATATAACGTTTTTTTTTTTATTGTACGGGCGGTAAAAGCGTAAGCGTTGGCAAAGTAAATTGATACGTGTATTATAATATATATAAAATAATAATAATATAATATAATATAAAATGAATAAATATTTAAAATTTTAAATTCAAATTATTAATAAATTAAAATTTATATAAATATAAAATATTTAAATATAATTATAATATAACAAAATATATAAATCTAAAAATAAAAATTATTAAATTTAGTCAAAGGGTACTTTTGTCGAGGAGTCGAATTTGATTTTTTTTAATTTAAATTCAGATTGAACTAGATTTTGATTAATTTAAAATGAGTATTGTAACTCGAATTAATATTAAAAATTAAAAAAATTATATTAATATTTATAAAAAATTAAAATAAAATATAAATTTTTATTAAATAAATAACTATTTCTGTCAAGTGAATCCAAAATACGGAAATCTTTACAAATATAGATTGAACTAAAGACGAACTAAATGGGATTAAATTTGCTCAAAGGTCAGATTAGTTGTCCAAACGCAAAGATTCAATCGATATTTAAAAGAGTTTCCACAAAAATATGAGGCCAGGAAAATAGAATTGAGCAAAAAAATAGGTCAATTAAAAAGTAAGTCAGGTTTTGACTCCAACTTTCAAGATCTAAGCCTGGTTCAACCTTATTCATTTTACTATTATATAGTATATATTGATTTTATATTTTATATATTATAAAATTTTATTATACAAAAATACATATATGAATATTATAATATAATCATTAAAAATTAAATTAAATTTTTTATATTTTTAAATTTAATAAAAAATTATTAAATTAATGAATATTAATTAAAAATATATTTTTTAAAATATAAATTATAAAAAATATAATATAAATATACTAAAATATACTTAAACTCGTATGTATAAATAAACTTAAATAAAATTTAAAATTTAAATAAATATATTTGATAGTACAATGCAGCGCATGGCACGTTTTGCACCATTTTTTCCCGAGGCGGCTGTGTTGGACGAGTTGTATCTGCACCGTCGGTTCCACATTCAACGGTCAACGGTGACTATTCAATTTCATGTTTTAAACTTTTAGTGGGACCCAACTGGCGATTTGAGTTTAGATTGCCTTGGCCCATAGGCACAATGATGTTACGCGCTCAGTCCCCTGTCAAGCTGGGTCTTAAATAATCGAAATTCTAATTGAATCGGCTTCACTGGGTTTTCTTTAAAGTTAATCAAATAATAAAAACTTAATTTTAAATTAAATTTTATTAAATAATTAATATTTATTTTATATTTTAATATTAACATAATAATATTTTATTAATTATGAAAATTTAATTTATGTTATTTATATGAATTTTTAAAATATTTTGATCTTATTGTATAGTGTGTATTTATATTTATAAGATGTGGAAAATAATAAATAAAAAAATAAAGTTATGATTTTAATTTTATTATTTCTTTAGGCCAACTTTCTCACACAGCAGCAAGTTCATCTTTTTCTTTCGTTATTAAATAATAATTATTAATTCATTTTTATATGTTATTTTACCTATTTAATTATTCAATTAGAAATAATAAATTAAAAATAATAAAATATAATCGTGCTTTATAAATAAAAATAATAAAATGTTTAGGTTAACATTTATATGTTACTGTTGCAATTATCATTTACCTTTAAAATTTTTACCTCATGAGTCCAAAATAACGATTTTTACAGTTTGGTGATACATTGTTTAAAGTTTAGAATCCTTTCCTTAATTGTTTAAAGTTTGGATTTCTTAAATTAAAGACCAAATATAATTCTTGATTTAAAGACAATCACGTTTATTTATATATGTTCAAAAGTTCAGTAGTCTGTTTAGCCCGAATTTAGATAATAATTTTTTTTATTAGAGTCTAACTCAACTTGGATGATTATTGATTAATTAAAATAATATTTTTATTTAAATTTAATCATAAAAATATAAAAATATTAATATAAAAATAATTATTTTAATATTTTAATAAATTTTAAATAATAATCAAAGCCATTAAACTAAATTGAAACTTGAATTTGAATTTCAAAATTATTTTTGACCATGATCTTACCCATAAGTAAATTTACATGCATTTACTTTAAAATGTGTTTTTTTTTTTCATTTTTTTTATGTTCCAATTAAGTTGTCTAATCATATTCATTCAAGTTTGCGATTTTGTAAATATATATTATTTTCTAAATATAATGCATTGAAATATATTAGGCAAATCAAGAAGAAAAATGGAGTATAAATTTCAAATGGTTCACTTAATGGGTGCTTATATATATCTTTCCATTTTTTATTTAAATTTTTTATGTTTAATTAATCATTTTTATGAAATTATAAAAATATCGCAATAAGTACACAAATTTTTTATTTTGAAAAGCTTAAAAAGAATGCCTATAGGCACTCATTAATCTTTTCCAATTTCAAATTCGAGATAAATGACATGCATATATCGATCAATTTATAAGAACTACTAAAATTTCTTTTCTGTCTATTTTTTTGATATATTATATTTGCATATTTTCCATTTATTTTAATAATAAGTTTTTTAAAATTGTCTTATTATTTACTATTTTAAAATAATATTTTATTCATTACCTATGATATTTTTATTTTTAATTATTGGTAAATATTTTGACTAACATTTATATATTACTATTGCAATTATGATTTACTTTTTCTTAATTTTTTTAAAATGCAATTTCATTGCTATTTTAAAATGCAATTATGCTAATTTTTTAAGATGCAATTTCATTATTTTTTTATTAATTTTACTATTTTAAAATGCAATTATGCATTTCATTGCTATAAGTTTTTGTCAAAGTTTTGCTTTATGTTTTTACATTAAGTTTTGCTATTAATTTTTTTTCTTTAAGCTTTTTCCTTAAGTTTGGTATAAACAATATATACATATATATATATAGGGAAAGGTAAAGGAAGATTTAATGAAAAATGAAGCAAATATAACTCTTAAAAGAAGTCAAAATATTTAAAAGGGAATTTTTAATATTAGAATTAAGCACATCCAATATTAAGGTAAAAAATAATATTTTTTTCAAAAAATATTAATAGATAAATTAGTACAAGAGTATAAAGGTGAAGTGCAAAGCCATGCCTTGGGCTTCGCACGTCAGCTTTGCACACTATTTTGTGATGCAAGGTAATAAACGCTTGGATGAGGAGCGGCTGTGTTTTCATCCTCCCTTCATTTGCTCTTTTTCGTATCATGGTGCCTTAGATCAATTTGATTAAATTAGTTAAAAAAATTTTAAATTAAATTAATTGATTTAATTAAAAAATTGATTGAATTGATTAATTTTTTATCATAATTGAATCAATTAAATCAATCGAATTTTAATTGATTAGTTTGATTAAATATATTTATTAGATTTTGAATTATTAGGTTGTATATTTGATTTAGATATCGACTTAATTGAGCTATTAATATATATAAATTTATAATTATTAAATATTAAAAGTTTAGTTAATTTGATCAATTTGATTAATAATTTTATTAACCGATAATCGATTAAATTGATCAAATAAATTAACATAAAATGCTGACATAATTATCAAATCGATTTAACTAAACGAAATTAATTAAATTTTATTGATTAAACAAATTAAATCGATTTAAATCGACTCATGCACGGTCTTTATTCGTGCTTTACTTTCTTCCTTTTCCAAGCTAATTTGAGGAGTATCAAGTGTATTTTATATGCCATATAAAAAAAATAATCTTTGTTACTTTAATTAATAAAAAAATAAAAAGAAATTTTCAATTGGATTGATATTAATTAACCCATAAGGAAAAGAGATTAAAATTTTTCAGTGTGAAGGGACTAAATTCACTTCTTTCAAATGGGTTGGCTTTTAATTCTTCGAAGGGTTCCTCTATGGTGCCCGATTGAAAGCATTGGAAATTTTATGACACGTTTAGTAAAAACTTTCCAATTCAAATATTTGAATTTTCAAGTCGTAACTTTCAGTGTTTAACAGCATTAATGAAAAATGTTGATACGACCCTCAATCGATAAAAAATTCATATCTCAGTAACATTTCGTATATTTAATACACGCGCAACACAATAGCAAGAAAAAAGTTCTTATATAAACGTATTCTAAGTGTTGGACAATCCGTTTATATCAATAGGTTCGGTTTGTATCAATCCAAATTTGGATATGCATAGTTATGATTCAGATTGCTCGCGTTGCTCGAAATCATTGTTTAAATAATAAAAAATATTTTTATTTAAATTTAATAATAAAAATATATAAATATGAGTATAAAAATAAATTTTTAATTTTTTTTAAAGTAAAATGAACCAATGAATCAGATTAAGCCGAAAACAAATCTAGATAAAAAATTTTAAAAAATTAGCCTACGAACACCTTTACAGTTCTATCATATCAAAATAAATTTTTTTTCCTCGTTCAATCAATAAACAAATATATATTATTCTAATTGTAATTCGGCTCAAAAGTGTGAGTAATATTTTAGTTTTATATATATTGTTAATTTTATTTTGTAAGTGAGGGTTGATGAGAATACATTTCACAATAAAAAAGAAAGCATTAGAAGTGAAAATGCATTTTGTTTTTTCTTTTTTTTTTGGGGGGGTCGAAGAAATGAAATGCATTTAGTCTTTAGTTAAAGATGTTTACGAAAGCGAAATAAACTTTTCTTTTATTAAAGTGTAAACATATTTTTAAAATCAAAATTAAATAAAATTTAATATATAATAATATTTCAAACTAAACTTGAATCTAAAAGTCAAAAGTTTCATTTCAATTGAACTTTAAATTAACGAATTCGATAGACGGTTTAACTTATAAATAGATCAACACTTTTAAAAATAAAAATATTATTAGATACTAAATAATGAAATTAACGAATAAATATATATAAAATGAGATGAATTTACATACTAAATATTTTTTTG
>JAQSVH010183461.1:25525-51048 GCA_029448705.1 Adansonia digitata | reverse complement strand
CTTTACCTTCGGGATGGCAAGGTGAACAGGGTGATCAAGGAGAAAAACTACCTCAAGGAGGATCTCAACAGTTTGAAGAAAGACTATATGGCCTTTAACAAAGCAAGCAAGTCCCAAAGACTTGGAAAGTCATTGGTCGAGTGAAGGATGGAAATTGCTACTCTCGAGAAAAAACTACACTAATGGAGAGAAGCAGCTAAGGTCAATAAGGAAAAACTTGTTAGAACCCATGCTCTTGCATAAACATACCAAAGGAAGAATGAATGGTTAGAAGCTCGATCTAGGATTTAAGAGCAAACCAGGTTGAAAATTGAGCTTTAACCCTCAGAATTCAAGATTTAAAGTATTCTCTTCGAGCCCACCAAGACCAAGTTAATGTACTATTGAAAGCCTCCGAATAGTAGGAGCAAGAATGGCTTCAAATGGTTGATCATGCATGCTAAAACTATCAGGACCATCAATGCCATCTCACAGAGCAAATTCAAGTAGCTCAGTTGGAGGTCGAGAACATGATAGTTATAGCCCGATCCCTGATGCATGATATCTTGCCCACTGGAGCCCATGAGTAAGACTTGTTGTATTTCTTGGACCATGTAATCATGCAATGTAACTGTGTCAGGCATTTTCGAGTGTAATCATATGTAATTGGGACATTTTGTTGCTTTAATGAAAGATGCTATTGGTGGAGTTGCCCTTAGTCTAATTATCCTTTTTGTGTTTGCATGACTAACCAAAGTTTTTCATAGTTTATTCATTCATTTATTTTTATGATCGCATATTCAATCTCATTGCATCAAACATATGCATGAACATATCATAAAGGCCTAATCTGGTAATAATATAAAGTGAAGGTGCTCTAAAACATGAAACCTATAGTTCACCATCGATACAACACTCATAATCATCGAAAATAATGGAAAATGATCACCAAGCCTGTATTGAAAGACTCGAACACATGTATAGAAAGTTTCAAGAGCAATCACTCCTTAAGAATGAGGAGCACCAAGTTTAGATTGCTGAACTAACCAAGTTATTGTTCGATGCATTAAAGGAAAAAAGGTAAACAAGCATAATCGAGGCAGGAAAAGAACCAACCAATCCTGAAAGCAATTTGAATGGTAGTACTGAAGCCACTAATGCTCAGGAAGAGGCATTGCATGGCTAACATCTTTCAACAGCAAACATCCCACCAACTCAGCCATTCATTTACATCAATCCTACAACACTATCCCATTTGATTAAAAAATTTTAAGGCATAAACTCTTTATCGACAAGGCCTATAGTCTCAGACCTCAATGAGCAAATAGATTAAGAGAAAGCAAAGAGACCTTTAAAAAATGATGACAACTTGGACAAGTATCAGTCAATGGAGAAGCGCCTTCGAGTTGTTAAAAGAAGTTACAAATCTAGAGTCGTAGACGCAAAATCATTAGGGTTGTTTTGAGTCTTATTATCCTGTCCAAGTTTAAAATGCCTGATTTTGAAAAATACAATAGGACTATTGACCGCACTGCCCACCTTTACATGTACTATTATAAAATGGTAGGGTTTAAAGAGAACAAGAAACTATTAATCCATTGCTTCTAAGATAGTTTAACTAAGGTAGCTCTCTAATGGTATAAAGGGTTGGATCCTGTAAAAATTCAAACATTGGTAGATTTGGCATGCACATTTCTTAAACAGTATAAGCATGTGTCTGATTGGGCTTCGAATCACCTCTCCTTAATGAACATGGAGAAAAAATCTTTTGAGAGCTTTAGGCAATATGGTCCCAAAATGGAGAGAGAAGGCAACACAAGTTCACCCCCTTCTAACTGAAAAACAAATGACGATCATGTTTATTGGCACCCTACGAACTCTTTACTATAAAAGGCTGGTAGGAAAAGCCACAAAAAATTTTACTGATATGGTTATATCAGGTAAAATTATTAAGAATATCATCAAAAGTGGAAGGATATCCATTGGGGAATTATCTGTATTAGTTAAGAAGACAGTAAATAAGGGGGAAGAAAAAGGAGGTGAATGTTGTTGGTGAAAATCATGCTAGGTTTAATCAAAATCTACATCTAGCACAGCCTTTGAACTCTAGAGCATGTTGAATACGAGTTTTAATCCTTACTCCCCTCCACCACAACCAGTTTATTCCACCAAGTTTGTTCTAGCAATGAGCTTGGCATCATATCCTGCTCAAAATGTGACCTAAAGTGCACAGCTACGCAACCTGAATAACATGAAAGCTCCAAACAATCAACAAGCACTCGAGAAAGAGAGTAATTTGAACTATTCCCCTTCTTTTATAAAGAGATTTACTCTTGCTTGTTGGTAGGTAAACTAGTGGCCCTAGTATTCATAAACCCAAGATCACCACCTTACCCCAGATGGTATGATAAGAATGCTTAATGTGAATACCATATTGGAGCGCAAGGCCATTCCATTAAAAACTGCACTTTATTTAAAGGAAATGTGTAGGGCTTACTAGAAAAAAGAGTGATCAAGGTTGAACAAATGCTTGGACCAAATATTTAAGCCAATCCACTCTCTAATCATGTCAAACCGAGAGTGAATGCAATAATCTATAGGAAAGGTCATTGGGTCAAAAAAAGCATAAAAAAAGTCAAAACCCCAATGAAAAAGGTCTGGCAATCTTTCGTGAAAGATGGAATAGTAATGAATGATAAAAATCAAAGAAGGAATTCCACTAAAACATCTTACTACCACTGCACTCAAGGACACGATTTGCAAGATTGCCTATCATTCATGCAAATGGTCCAAAGGATGATGGATCGGTCCGAGATTGAGTTATATAAAGAGTGGGATAAACATGTTGATCTATCTATTAATGCCACAGATGAGGAAAGGCCAACGAATGATCTGATCTCAAGTTTTCTATCTTTTATAGGCACGAAAAAGAAAGCTTATGAAAGTTTTAAGCAGTATGCTTTGAGATGGATAGTGGAATCTGCCCAGATTCATTCTTTATTGATGGAAAAAGAGATGATTGTTAGATTCATGGGCTTATTGCAAGCCTTTTGTTACAAAAAAGTAGTAAACAGCTTCCCAAAGAGTTTCATAGATGTAGTCATACTTTGTGGGATGATCAATGAGGCCATAAAAAAGTGAATCGAATAGAAAAATATCTATAAAAACAAAGGCAAAGGAAAAATAAAGACTAGTTAGCAACCAAAATTCAACACTAAAGCTAGTTTGTTTTAAACTCATGCTGAGTTGACCTAAAGAGAATGGTCATTGAAGAAAACTACGAGATTATAGGAAACATAGAAGAAGTTAGAACGCCAATGAATTTGGTTTGGCAAATCTTAGGGCAAGCAAAGCTACTAAATGCAGCTAAGAAGACAAAGGAAAAAATTGATGACTTCTATGATTTCTCTACTATTTACAGCCATACTCTTCAAACATGCAAAAAGTTTCAATTTATGGTTCAAAGGATATGAATGAGGGTAGCATCGAATTCTATGATGAAAAGCAAACCCCGTATACTAAGCTACAAATGCAACACTGTCTGGCAACACTAAAAAAAAAAGAAAAGGCAATTTTCCTTAACAGGTTGGAAGGCTATTGATCTTGTATGGCAATCGATTGAGAGTTAAAGGCACCCTTATTCAGCCCACACCAAGTATGATCGTTTAACTTCCATCTTCTTTATTTTATAAGGATGATAAGGTGGTTCCTTGGAACTATGAAAACAAACCTTAATCATCGGGGAATCTAGTTAGCAAGCAGCGAGCATGGACCTTTCAAGAGTAAGTTGCCTAACTTGAAATGGCAGATGTTATGTCCTAGCAGCATCAAGAAGTGAAACTCAATTAAAGAATACTAGTCATATTCCCTAAGCACCGAAATCTTCAATCGAAAACTTAGATTTAGTATTCTTCAAAAGGCTAGTGAATGAAAAAAAAAAGCTATAGAATTTCTCAATTCCATCAAACATAACAAATACAACATCGTTGATCAGTTACACAAGTAACCCTCCATGATATCTTTGTTGACACTATAGCTAAATTCTAAAGCTCACAGGAAGGCCCTTCTTAAAGTTTTAAATGAGGCTTATGCCCCTCCCGACATTTCTATAGGACAGTTGGATCACGTAGTGACCAACATCACTACCCATAATTACATATCTTTCAGTAATGATGAAATCCTGCATGGGGGGAGAAGAAACTACAAAGCCTTTTATATCACCATATATTCTAAAGTCACCATGTTGCCCAAGGTGCTCATTGGTAATGGGTCAGCTTTGAATGTAATACCCATATCATGCTTGAGCAAGCTCCCTATTAACGCATCTCACATCCAAATAGTCATACGATTGTGCAAGGGATTAATGAAACTTGCCAAAATATTCTCAAGAACATCACCATTCCACTCCAAATCAGCCCATGTACGTATAAAGTTGACTTCTATGTGATGGCCATTGCTATATTGTATAATTACTTATTGGGAAGGCCTTGGATTCACTCTACTAGGGTAGTACCATTTTCTTTGCACCAAAAGTTAAAATTCATCATCGAGAACAAAGTTATCATTATCAGAGAAGAAGAAGATATCATTGCTGCTACCTCAACTGATGCCCAATATTTTGGACCTGATGAAGATATCCTAGAATTTTCTTTCCAATCCTTTGAGTTTGTCAATGCTACTTATATCAAGGTAGGGTTGCCAATAGTTTTGCCTTGCCTATCAAAGAGTACTCATATGGGTTTGAAGTTAATTATTGGTGAAAGTGCCCAAACTAGAAAGCGATTCAGAAAAAACCTCTAAGGGATTGCTAAAACATCAAAAATCGCCAAGCAAATTGACAAAAAAAGGCTAGGATTCAAGCCTAATGCACAAAAAAGAAGAAAACAAGCTTAGAAAAAGCATGAAAAGAGGATGGCCTGTTTGTCAGGATAAGCCAATGATATTCCCACCATTTTGGGAAAGTTTACGCCCAGGGGGACATGTAAACTCCGCTAATGCTGTGCTTATATCGAACAAAGCATTTAAGGATTTCTCCATCAATGTGATTGATAAGACAAAGCTGTCAACCAGAAGTCTAGAGACTGGTCTATGCCCTCCAGGATTTATTTCGAGTGCTTGGACTGAGACTAAGATTCCTATATTATTCAAGTCTATTTCAACGTAATGCTATAAACTAAACCTACATGCTCTCGCTTGAAAGCATTATACGATCTTTTGCATAGGCACCTTTTATTAAGTGTTATCAATGAAAATGACTAAGCATTATACATTTCATTCTTTATGTTCATAGTCTTCATCAACCTTAGACCCTTCTTTACATATTTTTTAACCTGTATTATTCTTTTTCATATTTTCAGCTAACCCGATGAAGGTGACATGAATTTTTATACTGAAACTTTAAAAGTCAATTCGAGCAATTGATCTATATCGGTGAAGTCGAATCTGAAGAGGATCCTAAAAAGAACCCTATTCCTCTAGACCTATTGAGATTAGTTGAACAGGAAGAAAAACAGATATTACCTCATAGAGAACTCACCAAAACCATAATTCTTGGAACAAAAAAAGATAAAAAAGAAGTCAAAATCGAAACTTCCATAAAACCATTAACTCGAGCCAAGCTAATAAGTTGCCTCCAAGAATATTGAGATATGTTTGCCTGATCCTACCAAGACATGCTTGGATTAGATACCAACATTATGGTCCATAAACTTCCCCTCAAACATGAGCGTAAGCCCATACAAAAAAAGCTTAGAAGAATGACACTTGAAATCCTTCTAAAGATTAAAGAAAAAGTGAAGAAGCAATTTGAACCAGGATTTCTTAAGGTAGCCAAATGTCCTGAATCGGTAGCCAATATAGTCTTAGTCCTTAAGAAGGATAATAAAGTGTGGATGCATGTCGATTATAGGGATCTAAATCGAGCCAACCTAAAAGATAATTTTCTTCTACCACATATTGACACTATAGTAGACAAACTGCCAAAATGCATTGTTTTCCTTCATGGATGGGTTTTTGAGCTATAACCAAATCAAAATGGTAGCTGAAGAAATGGAAAATACCACCTTTATAACCATGTAGTGTACTTTTTGCTACATAGTGATGCTCTTCAGGCCCAAGAATATTAGGGCAATTTACTAAAGGGTAATGGTAACATTATTCATGATCTCATGCCTAAGGAACTCGAGGTCTATGTGATGATATGATCGCCAAGTCACCAAAAGAGAGTGAACATGTGGTTAGTTTGCGAAAACTCTTCAAAAGGCTTCGTAAATATTAGGTCAAGATAAATCTCATCGAATGCACATTCAGTGCCACATCTAGTAAACTATTGGGTTTCATTGTGTGCGAGAAAAGAATAGAGGTTGATCTTGAAAAGGTTAAGGCCATTTAGAATCTGCCATCACCTCGAACTCAAAAGAAATTAAGGAGTTTCTTGGCAAGACTAAACTATATTTTTAGGCTGCTTCAAAAACAAAATCTTGGAGAATGGAATTAAGAATGCCAAGAAGCTTTGATAAGGTCAAACATTACCTTTAGAACCCTCCAATACTTGTGCCATTAGTGCCTAACTGGCCACTAATCATGTATCTATTAATTCTAGATAAGTCGATGGGTTGTGTATTGGGACAACATAACGAATCAGGAAAGAAGAAACATGCTATCTATTACCTAAGCAAAAAGTTTACAGAATATGAAAATAATTATTCCTTCATAGAGAAGCTATGTTATGTTTTAGCTTGGACAGCTTGGAGTTAAGGCAATACATGCTGTACCACATTATGTGGCTAATTGCCAAGCTTGATCCCATCAATTATTTATGCGAAGCTCCCACCTTGTTCGAAAGGTTAGCCACATGGCAAGTTATGTTCTTTAAGTATGATAACGTGCATGTGAACCAGAAAACCATCAAAGGTAATGCAATAGTAGATTTTTTGGCAAGTTGAGCCAGATATGACTATCAACCTTTAGACTTTGAGTTTTTAGACGAAGACTTGATGTGAATATCTAAGGTAGAAAATGCTATCAAGTGTGGGTCGTCATGGAAATTGTACTTCGATGGAGCTTCAAATGCACTGAGGCATGGAATTTAGGCAATTCTTATCTTGCTTGAGGGAAACCATTACCCTTTTATAGCCAAATTGAACTTTGACTGTGCCAACAAAATAGCTAAATATGAGGCTTGCATCATAGGACTCCAAGCAGCCATTGAAAAAGGCATTCGAACACTGCAATTATTTGGAGATTTAGCCTTTGCCATTTACCAACTGATAGAGAATGGCAAACATGTGATGCTAAATTGATCCACTACGAGAATCTAATATCAAAGCTCAAGAAAGAGTTTAATGATATCAGCTTTCAACATCTACCTCGAGAAAAGAACCAAATTGCTTATGCTTTGGCCACTTTATTATCATGTTCAATGTCAATCGAGAATCAACCTCGCTTCTATTAAATAAGCATCTATACAACCCTATCATATTGTCAGAATGTTGAAGAAGAGAAGGATGGTTTGCCATGACATCCTTTAGCACATCAAGGATCAATGGTACCCAAAAGATGCCACCAAAATTGACAAAAGAACCATCAAACAATTAGTTGTGAACTTTATTTTGGATGGTGGGATTTTGTACAAGAAAGTTTGGGATCAAGTGTTACTCCAATGCATGGATGCCTTAAAGCCAAAAGAATACTTAAAGAAGTTCATGAAGAAATTTGTTGTACATATGCTAATGGACATCGAATAGTAAGACAAGTCATGCGATCAGGCTCTTACTGGCTAACTCTCAAAAAGGATTCATTAACTATGCTTGAAAGTGCCATAAATGCCAAATCTACACTGACAAAATCCATGTCCCATCGACACCTCTACATGTTATGGCAGCTCCATGGCCTTTTTCTATATGGGGTATGGACATGATTGGACTAATTACCCTTAAGGCTTCTAATAGGCATTGCTTTATTTTGGTCGCAATTGACTATTTCTCTAAGTGGGTAGACCCGCTTATTATGCCAATGTCACCAGATCTGTTATACGCGTAATCTGAAATAATCATCACAAATCATCACAAATAATGTGCGTAATCTGAAAAACAAAATGATGCAAGCAATCAGCTCTCAATTCAAGATTCATAATCAAAACTCCATCTCATACCGTCCAAAAATGAATGGGGTAGTTGAAGCAGCCAACAAGAACATCAAAAAAATAGTTAAAAAGATGGTCGAGACAAAGATTGGCATAAACAATTGCTTTTTGCATTACATGCTTATTGCACAATAGTACAAACTTCCAAGGGTGCTTCCCCATTCTCTTTAGTTTATGACGTGGTGGTTGTCTTACTAATCAAGGTTAAAATCCCTTTACTTAGAGTCTTGATGGAATCCCAACTTAAAAAAGCTAAATGGGTTAAAAGCCAATATGAGCAACTCAATCTCCTTGAAAAGAAAGGAATTAAAGCCAATTTGTCATGGATAGTTGTATCAAAAACAGATGATAAGGGCCCAAAACAAAAAAATCTATCCTCACCATTTCCAAAGGTGACTTTGTACTCAAACAAATTCCCCAGATTCATAAAGATACTTGTGAAAATGGACCTCAAATTGGGAAGGGCCATACATGGTGAAACGTGTATTCTCTAGAAGAGCCCTAATCTTAATCGAGATGGATGGCAGCGACCTACCCAACCTTATGAACTCTAATTCTATTAAGAAATACTATTCTTAAAGGACTTTAAGATGAAAACCCTAAAAGGTATTCTATTAGTCCTTCGCCTATTATTCTCCAAAAACCTATATTCACAACTCTAATCAAGACACCTCGTCATAAGCCAACCCATTTATTTTATGTTGAGCAAACCCCACCAAACCTCATCCACACCTATACTAAAAAAATGGAAGCTACCTAACTTTGAGGCCTCTATCTTTCCATGGGGCAATCTAAAGAATCTTCTTATTAGTCAGCCAGCACCAAAAGCATTAATTGCTCGAAAGAGATCTCCAAAAGCACTCAGTGCAGAATTTCTTGTCATCAGCATCAGAACCAATTGACTAGGAAGACTTCTCTTATCTTTTTTGTATTTCAAAATCTTTCACAATCTCATAAATCTATCATAACTTGTACCCTCTCTCTTTGAATGAAAATACAATTACTTGATATCTCATAAAATCCTTTCATAACCCTGCATTCCATGTCGCATTATGTTTATCATTTAATTGGTAATGCTTGATAAATAAACAAAACTAATAACAGGATTTCCTAGCATTACTTGGAAAGATAGAACTTTGCAAGAGCTTTATTTCATGCCTAAAGACTAAGAATTAGGCCCACAACCGGTCTTGCCTTGGGACCCCACATCTTAAAAATGTGCTCAAAACCTCATCCCAATAAGTGATCATGGACCTCTTATTCCTTCAACGAAGGGACAACTTTAACATTCAAGTCATTTGGAAATCTAAAATAAGATTGATAGACCTTAGGCAAAAGGAACCTAACCAAAGCTAAAAAAGTTCAAAACCAACCACTAGATTAGGCTTTTAAAGTCATTACCCTTGCATATTTAGACAGGCACTTCCATCTCCATGCATTATGCAGCATTTAACATCCTACTGCTACTAGCTCCCGTATACAGAAGTCAAATTTATAGGAAACCTAAGGTATAATTTTTTTATTTTAAAAAACCTTAAAAGGCCTCAAGTAAGTACCTTTGACCCTACGTGCTCATTAAAAACCATCGAATAGGGATATCTAAACAATTTTCTTCTAGTCCTCAAAGAGCAAGATGCCTTTCCTGACCTAGCACTAAGCCCACATAAGCTAATGGCACCTACCTACCTCAGTCCTCAAAGAGCAGGATGCTTACCTACTATAAAGCCACACAAGCTGGTGGCACCTTCCTACCTCAGTCATCAGAAAGCATGACGCTTACCTACCATAAAGCCCACACAGGTTAATGGCACTTACCTACCTCAATCCTCAAAGAATAGGACGCTTACCTACTTTAAAACCAACACAAACTGGTGGCACCTACCTACTTCAATCCTCAAAGAGCAAGACGCTTACCTACCATAAAGCCCACACAAGTTGGTAGCACCTATCTACCTCAACCCTTAAAGAGCAGGACACATACCTACCATGAAGCCCATATAAGCTAGTGACACCTGTTTACCTTAGTCTATAAAGAGCTGGACACATTTCTTTACCTACCTCGAAGCCCACATAAACTGATGGCACTTGTTTGAGATTAAACTTAAAAAATAACCCAGTAGGAAGATTAAATCCTACAAAACTCATTAAAATCTTCTTTTTCATAAGTTGTTCAACCCATCTCAGCATAATACTAAACAGCTCTCTACTTTTATGTAGGCACACTAATCTATCATCCCATTCAAACAAAATAGTGTCTATTTGTCTTTACCCTGCTCTTAAAACTCATTAAAATCTTCTTTTTCATAAGTTGTTCAACCCATCTCAACATAATACTAAATAGCTCTCTACTTTTATGTAGGCACACTAATCTATCATCCCATTCAAACAAAATAGTGTCTATTTATCTTTACCCTGCTCTTAATAATTAGCAATGACCAAAGAGGGGCAGTTGTACACACCTTATTTTGTCCGAACCATTTTCTGTATCTTAGGACTTAGGTGAAAGATGATAAAATTAGAAAATAAAATTAAAAACTAAGGATGATCGTAGGGTGCCATGTCATCAGGCACTATTAGATGACATGGCACTAGGCAAAAAAATTTTTGGGAAGGTTTGAAATACGTATAAGTCGTATTAAAGAAAAATGTAAAATGAGGCATTAAAGGTTATTTTTTCATGGTGTTACCAGAATCATTCAGATAGGTACATGATTCAATTTCCTATTGTTTATAACCATTTTAAGGTAACTCAGGAAGCCACAGGTATGCACAAGTTGTATTGGTGCATAAGCATTGATACAGGGCCTTTACGTCACCAAAAACTTGAATTTTCACATGTAATATCGATACAAGACGGTTTGGTATCGATACTTATGGTGTGGTATCGAACCCAGCCTATTTGTATCGATACAGCTAAAGTTATGATTTTTGGCAAAATGTATCGATACAGAAGCATAAGTATCGATATAGATAATGGAGTATCTATACATGCCTCTAAGTCTCAAGACTAGAAACATTTTTTGCTCTTAGTATCGATACACAACTCATTGTGTCGATACTTATGGGTAAAAAGTACCTTATTTATAGATACAATCGATACACCTAGGCATTTTTGCCCAATTCAAACCATATTTTAGCCTTCGAAAATCTGATTCAAACATGTTTTTGGCACCAAGAAGCTGTCATAAAACATTACAAACCTTGACTTTGGGCCTATGAATAGATTTAAACCAATTTTAAGAGCCCAAATAGCTAATAATAAGGGTCACTTTACTAAAATATATGGTTATAAAATGGCATGCAAGCATATCTCCAGTTGTAGGCTATCATAGCCTTTCTGCCTCCCTGGTCAGCATGGCAGAACCTATAGGAAGAAAATTAACTAGTAGCTAGAGATGTCACCTGGTGCAGGGAATAAAGATAAAAAATGCCCTTATTTTTGTCTCCTAAAGGAATTGGTTGAGCATTAAATAAAAGAGACTTTCAGCTACTTGGAAAAAGACCTTCAGCTATTTTCAAGAAAACTCTTCAGCAATCTTAGAACACTTTCCATTCTTAAAAATCTTTCAGCAACCCAAGTTCGAAAAATAGACCAAAAAACACTATTTTGTTACATCTCACCCTTAACCATCTTTTAGGCTCCCTAAAACCACCAGTGGAAAACCTTCAAAAACTTAATCTTTTACACACTTTTACCTTAAAACACCCCACCAGCAACCATTTTTTTTTCATCCTTTTCTTGCTAAATAATAGCAAAAAGAGGGAAGAAACTAAGCTTAAATGACAAGAGAGAAAGAGTTCAAGTTTTTTCTGTATATTTTCTACTTTTTCCATACATTTTCTGCTTTTATTATCCACTTCATTTTAGTGAGCCCTTCATGCTACTATGACCTTCCTAAGACTCTCATGCATTATTATTACCTTGGTTGTGGTAGTTTAGGATCTTGATGACCCTCTTGACACCTTTATGTTGTTTGGATATATGAACCCATCATACTTCATTTTTATCATTGCAAAACCTCTATTCATGCATCCTTTGCCATGTTCCTTCCATATTCACATATCCATCTCATATTTAAATGTCACCTTAACATGTCTTATGTATATTCATACATTTTCTTATGTTTTAAGGAGTCTCATGAAATAAAAATGCTGTCTTGACAACTTCAGCGTCCATTCCTTTGTTTAAACATGTTTATAACACTCCATGCACCCTATTTGTCATCTTCTTGCATTTTTGTCAACCACATTCATGCCAAAATGTCATCTTCGTATGTTTGCATGTTTAATCCCTGTTTATCATTGTATGCACTATATTTTATTTATGACATCTCCATTAAAATGCTCGTTTGTTTCCTAAAGAACCTGATTTTCAAAAAAATCCCCAAGTTAAGTTTATGCCACCTCTGATAGATGAAGAATAGCATGGATTTAATGTTTTCATGCAATTAGTATTCCAATCTTAGGGATAAAACAAATATCTCAGCTCTAAATTCATGGTGAAATAAGTTTAAAGATGTTTTTCAAGCAAAAAAATCCCTTTTTTAGTCGAGAAACACTAAGCCTTGATCTCGAGTTTAACACATTCATGACATGGTCCACAGGTTGTTTCATCATCCTAAATTACTTCGGGATTATGTAATGAACTCATGATGCCTGTGTCATTCCTTTCTCTGTGTTATGGACGCTCCAACATCCATAATTCGAGTTCGATCCAAGGAACCCAAAAAATCAAATAATCCCCTGTATTTATCCTAGTAGCACAGAAGTTTAAATTTTAAAAATCATTTTTGAACCATAAAATATTTTTTTTATTTTTGTAATATTTTTACTCTAAAGGGCATCAAATTACCTTTCTAAATGTGTCTTACATGCCCCCGAATCATCCTAGATGGGGAAGTTATGATTTTTCAAACCATTACTATTTAGAACCCTTAAAAACAACATGTAATATTCTATTTGATCCATTTTGGCCCATCAAATGACTTTTATGAAATTTCTAAATATTTTTCTTAAACATTTCACAACATTCTCTTTCAAGAAAGGTATTATTCATGATCTAATGATTTCGGCTAAGCCTGGAATGATTTTCAAAGTCCATCATGTCTTTTTACTTATACATGCTGGTAATGTCGAGATAATCTTAACTTCGAAGATTAATTTTGCCTAGAAAGTAATTTTTAGGATTTTTGAAATATTTTAACTAGACCTGCTCAAGGGTCGGGCTACCTGCCCAAGCCCGAAGGTTGGCCCAAAATTTGGGAGGTTTTGGACAAACATAATAGGCTCAAAAAATAGGCTTGGAAAAAAAAGGCCCAATTTAAAAATGGGCCGGGCCTTGGGTTTGACTTTCAAAGCCCAAGCTCAGCTTGGCCTGGCCTATTTTACTATTATATTATATATATTTATTTTATATTTTATGTATTATGTAATTTTTACCATATAAACAATACATATATATAATATTACAGTATAAACTTTAAAAGCTAAGTTAAATTATTTATATTTATAAACTTAATAAAAGAGAATTATTAAATTAATAAAAATTAAATTTAAAAAAATATATTTTAAAAAAATAGATTATAAAAAAAATATAATATGGGCTAGCCTAAAACAGGCTTGGACTATCTATTTACAAATATGGGCGGGCTTGGGCAAAATTTGAGGCCCATATTTCGAGCCGGGCCAGGCCGAGCTTAGGCAAGCATATTTAATGTTAATACTATGCTCAAGACTGACCTAAATCTAACCCGGCTCAACCTACAAGCAGGTCTAATTTTGATATTAAACCTTATCAAGTTACCTTTCCAACTGTCCCTCATCTACTCACTTAAGCCTTTGGATACACCTCAAATAAATTCAAAAAAGAAGATGACTTGATACTGCCCCCTATTTTTTAACTTAATTTTTTTAATCTTTTTTTATTGAAACATTCGAATGTCTCGAAATGCATCCAATTGGTTCCATCATAGCATAACCCCCTCAGACTCGGATTAAGGCTAAAATATAGAAATGGTTTCATATTAGATATTTTTTCCCTATATTAAAATTTTTACTAGTGGAGATACTCCAACTCTATTGCTCTGAGGGTATGCCTCAACCTCATTTTCAATTCAAAACTTAAATTTTCTTTTTGGATCTACCTTCAAGATTCTTAAGCCTTATCTGAAGCTATCAAAGACTTTCATTTTTGGGGATACTCCAACTCCACTACTCCAAAAGGATATTCTAACCCTATTTTTAATTAAAAATTTAAAATTTTTTCTCTTTATTCCTAAATATTTTCCTAACTCTATCTTTAAGGATATTCCAACTCTACCTCTCTGAGGGGATACTCCAACCTACTTTACCTCAAAAAATCCAAAATTTTTTTCTTCTAGATGCTTGAAACTCTTTGATTGAAATCATCTTTGTCCCTTAAATTAGCATCGAATCCAGACTACCCTCTAAAATTGTCATTCTGATTATTCTTCAATAATCGAACATAATTATGAGATACATTTTGATCGTCCCTTCTTTTTATGTTTTTTTTGTTTCTAATTACTTGTTTATGATATTATTATATTTCATTTTTTTCGTCTCACTAACACGTTTCATTTTCCAGTGACTATCGTGCATTCATGTTTAAAATTTGTTTTTCAATAAAGCTTACAAGGCAATATTCCATGTTGGTATCTCTCTAGTGCCTAATATAGAGCATCCAAATTTTAAATCCAATCAAAACATTGTTTTCACAAAAATCCCTACATTCCTCACATCTCCAAGGTGCATATGTGAGCTAATTTTCTTAAAAAAAAACTCTGATCGAAATTTATAGAATTTTACGCATTAAAGGGAATTATATCTAAATAAAGACTAAATGGAATCGATATAACCGAGACCAAAGTGACACATAGTTAGAAAGTATCGATTTCAGGCATCGTAGGGTTGCTAATCCTTCCCCGTGCCTAACCTACTCCTGAACCCAACCACTGAATCTCTAGATTTTGTAAACCTTGAAATTGAGTTTTTAAGTTTTGTAACTCAAAATATCATTTTCAATAGCATCAAATCCTGCCTAGCCTAAAATGATCAATGGCGACTCCAAGTCTATGGCCACCTAAGACTCTAAAACTACGAAGTTTTTTGCTCTGCAAATTTTTCAAAAGAATTTTTCTAAGTTTAGAACTTTTAAATTTCTTGAAATACTTTCATTAAATTCATATTAATTCAGTTTTGGAAACTCTAATTTATTTTGTAAGTTTTTTATTTTTTAAAATATCAATTTTCTTTTGTAAAGATTTTTCTCATAAAATTTTTTAAGTTTAAAATTTTTAATTGTCTTTTTCTTAAACATAAAACTTTTAAAAAATATCCTTTGAAGTTCAACACTTGGAATTTTTATAAAAAAAATTTAGTATTTTTATTTTTAGGCAAAAATTTTTTAAGAGGCTCAAAACTTGTAAATTTTGTTAATGGGGCCCAATACCTATTAATTTCTCAACAAACCCAGCAAGCTTGCCAAGCCCTTTTTGATTTTCTATTAAGACCATATCATTCTCTACAAGCCCAGCAAGCCTATTTTGGAATATTCGAATAGGCCCATTTTACTTTCCAACAAGGCCTATTTGGATTTTATAACAAAACCTAAGAGTTTCCCACTCCAAAATTTTTATTAATTGCTTTGGCCAAAAATTTTCAAATTAGTATTTAATTAGGCCTTTCACATGATAAAATATATAAATGAATTTATCATGGGAAATTTTATTTCTTCAATTTATAACTTCTAGTTCCTTATAATTTAGTCCATCCATTTCAAAATTTTTCCCATTTTAATCATAAAAGTTAAAAGTATAATTTTATTTAGTCATCAATTTTCAAAATTTTGTGTATATTTATTTTAATTTCATAATTTGATAATTCAATGATACGAGAATTAATTTAACGAGGATTAATCAGTAAGGTTAATAGTATCAAATAATTATAAACCCTAATATTAGGCTAGGTGACTCAACGTGTTGATCAACATATAAAGACAACATTCATTAATTAATTCTTATGAAGAAAGCAAAAAATCTAAAAGAAATATAATTAACCAAAAAATAATAAATAAAAAATAATAAGAAAAAAAATCAATGGCCATTCAGCCAAGAGGGATTTCATCCCCTCTTTGCTAAACCTTCCCTTATTAAATAGAAGGAGGATGTTTGAAGTGAAGAGGTTGGCTTCCATAGCAAAAATTACCAAAAATGTCTTAAGTTTTTCAAGTTTTTCAAGCTTTTAAGGAAGCTTCACTTGAAAAACTTTTGATTTTTGTTCATTTCATGCATGTTTCAGTGAGCCTTTTCATTACTTGTGTTTGTGGACCTTAATCCATGTTTAAAAACCAAGTGTGTAGGCCATGATCAAATTTTCCTTTTTTAATTATTATGTTTGATTTTTGTTAGCAATATTTGATTTTTATCATCAAAATACAAGTTTTGCTATGGAATGATATTGTGATTATTTATACATAATTTTATGCTATTTTCCTTCGTATTTTATATTAATTGTTTATGAAAAATATTGATATGTTCATTATTTTTCATGATCTTGTCCATATTTAAGCTTGATGATATATATATATTAATATTCATGAAATTATAAAATTGTTTTTAATGCTTATATGGGTAGACTAAAATTGATAATAGCCCTTGATAAAGTTTTCATGCTTGATTTCATGATGTTTTAGATTATTTTGTGATGTTTGAAACTTGTAGTGGCCTAAAAATAATTTTCCTAGAATTTTTAAGGCCTTTGGCTAGGTATATCCAAGTTGGCCGAACCATGTATGTGTTATTTGGTGAAATTTTTATTTTTTAGGCTATTTAGTATTTATGGAAAAAATAAAGACTAAATTGCAAAACTTCTAAACTTTTTCCAAGGCCATTTAAGCTTGACTATATCCATGTTAAGACATTTAGGGGTTTTTTTCATGCATTTTAGACATGTTAAAATGCATAACAAGCCCTTGTAGCCTTTTAAAAGCCTTTTTGTAATTTTAAAAAGTTTAGGGGCTTATTTGAAAAAAATGAAAAAAATGTTCCAAGGCTTAAGGTAGTTGGTTAATGCCTTTTTTGACTTTTGGTACGTTCTCCTTGTTAATTTTGATATGTTTAATGTTTGATTATGTATTTTATTTTATGTAGGGCCTATTTTGTAAAAATAAAAAAGTGTAGGGACCATTTAGCAAAGCCTTGTATTTTAAAGTTAAAGTGGTCATTTCACATGTCGAATTACCCATTTGGGCATTTTGGTCGTTTAGAAACATTTTTAGCTTTTTTAGCCCTTTTGGGGCTAATATGTAATTTTGGAAAACTAAGGATTTATTAGTAATTTTTGCATTTTAGGTCATATTTACTGTATAAGTTAACCATTTTTGGGTAAAATTGTCAAACCAATTAGTTTTTACTTTTTAAGGGTTATCGAGATGCTTCTATGTCAAAATTATACATTAAAGGTATTTTAGTAATTTACCCTAAAACCAAATCCTTTATGATCACTGGGATGCTTATATGTTGAAAGTGCATAGTAGGGATAGGTTCATCATTTTATGATAATATCGAGTGCTTTAGGGTCATTGAGATATTTTCATGTTGAAGGTAAACCTTAAGGACATTTTAGTAATTTAAATTAAAACCAATTCTTTTGTGATCATGTCAAAAGTGCATCGTAGGAATAGGTTTGTTAATTTAGGATGTTATCAAGTCCTTTCTTATTACTAAAACACTTTCATGTCAAAGGTAGGACTTAAGGACTTTTTAGTAATTTATCTTAGAATCAAGTCCTTTGAGGTCACCTGGATGCTTCCATGTTGAAAGTGTACTTTAGAGGACATGTTAGTCTCTTTGACTAAGTTTGGGTATTATAATAGGTTTTTCTTATTTTTTAATATTAAAAATTTTCAAAAAATTGAGGCAATATATCTTAGTTGAATTAATCAATAGGTGTGCTTGCCGGAATATGGAAGTCACCTCAATGACGGTATAACCTCTTAAAAAGTGAAAATGGGGATTTTTTTAAGAATTTCATAAAAATAAAACCTTTGTATTCCTCCAACCTTTTTGTGGTGTGTGAAGGATATTTTGATTTTAAATCTTTCGTATTCCTCCAGCTCTCCGATAGGTTGCAAAAGATAATGATAAAACTTTTTTTATACCTCCGGCTCTTTGGTATGGTATGAAAGATATTTTGATTTTAAAAAAATATTAAAAACTTGATTTTTGTCATATGGAATAAATAAATTTGTTTCAAAAAATTTTATTTTTATATGTGGGAATTATAATTAAATATCGACTATTGAAATTGAATAAAACTTGAAATTTAAATTAACACATGATTAATAAGGTACTAACTACCAGCTTCATGAGAGGGATCAATCTTTACTCGTGATTGTAATCGACTCTTGAACCTTTTCATATGATCTCTAGTATTATCGCGAATTTTAGAGTTTGTTTTAAGGGTTTCATAACCCTCAAAATATAAACTCTGGAAGGTTACCAATCTCACCTAGCTAAAATAAATTAGTGGCGACTTCGAACAAAAGGTCATTTTGTAATGACTTTTTAAATTTAAGTCAAGTAAGTAATTCATGTCGACAATTTGTCCTTAAACACAAAAAAAAACAAAAATAATAATGATATGGCCCTTAAATTAAAAAAATAATGATACATAGATATATATATAGGATGAGGCGTATACCCATCTTTTAAGTCTTGCTAGTCAGGATTCATATACAAATCACATTGGGACATTGATTTGACATCTAGATCAGTATCCAAATTGCTCATCTATTTAGTATGGAAAGTTAAGGCACCTTGATCCTAGGCCCATCATAGGCTTGGCAAAATTAGCTCAATTCAATGAATTTATTTCCCTATGCAAATACGGGGGGTTACTCACAAAAGATATAGGTAATTTGCAATCAACGTTCTTGCTATGCTTATTTGGAGGGTTACTTACGAAGGCGAATAGCTCACTATCTCCTAATATTTTGGCAACCTAATCCTACCATGGAGTTTGGTGAGAGCCTAGGGTAAAAGCAAGTGCACAGTGTCTCTCAGGGAAACAATTAAACCTTTTTTTACTTTTTATTACCATACTTATCAAATCAATATTTATTCGAGAACAAGGAAGTTCTTGATGATTGCAAGATGGAAAAAACTTGAAAAGTAAAGATTAGTAGACAAAAATGAAATGGAATTATAGTTAAATAATGACCAAAATTGAAAAAATTGAGGATCAAGTAAGACATGGCTAGTCATAGGCCTAGTGGAGTAGCCAAGCTGTCGCAACATGCACCCAGCATATACCTAAATTCCTTGGATGGTGACACATGCTACTTAAGAAGAATTACCTTTAGGTGGATTTGTATATAGCGTGATGAAATGATAGCAAAGGGAAGGATCATCAGACGAATCACTTGTCCAACTAACCTTGGATGGCCACCATGTAGTGGCCATAGACTTCGAGTCACTACCGATCATTTGGGCTATGCATGATTTGATGCCTATTGAAAATGATATTCCATGTTACAAAACTTAAAACTTCAATTTTAAGGTTTACAAGGTGTAGAGATTCATCGATTGGGTTCAAGACTTGGTTATGTGCGGGGAAGGATTAGTACCCCATGATTCCCAAAATCAATACCTACTAGCCATGTTTTACATCAGTTTTAGTTACCTAGACTTTTTATTATTTTGATATAATCCCTTTTTTATATAGCAAATTTGTATAAAAATTTTCAATTCGAGTTTTAAGGAAAAATTTAAATCATATATGCACCCCAAAGATATAAGGAACATAGGGATTTTTTGATGAAGATATCCTTGGATTTAATTTTGAAAATCAAATATTCAGTGTCAAACACCAGAGAGATACCAATAGGAACATTGTCTTATAATTTTAAAAAACGATTTAGAAATATGAATGCATAATAGCCGTCACAAAGGAAAATATGTTTGTAAGATAAAAAAGAATATAATAAAATTGCATAAAAATAAACACATAAAAGCATAAAAAATGAGGGATGGTTGAAATGTATATTGTAATTATCTTTGATTATTGAGGAACAATTGAGATAATAATTTTGAGACACATTTAGACTTATTGGTCTCTTAAGGTATAAAGAAAATGTTTCAATTAAAGGCCCATGGAAGTCTGGAATAGAGAAAATTTAGATTTTGAGTGAAAAGCAAGGTTAGAGTATCTCTAATAATGAAAATTTTAGTAACTTTTGAAATATAAATGAAGTTTCTAAAAGCAGGGCTAGAGTATCCACTCAGAGCACTAGGTTGGATTATCCCCAGAGATGGAAATTTTAGTAATTTTTTAGAGTGAAATTTTTTTGATAAAAGATTGAATTTTGAATTAAAATTGGCAATTAAAATAAAAGACCAAATTCGTTAAAAATTTATGTGCCCCGATCCGAGCCCAAGGGACATGTGTTATGGTACTCGATCCCATGAGGAATCAATCATATGTATTTTGAGACATTTGCATGCCTTAAAAAAGTGGTTCAAGAAAATTGTTCTACTTTTTCTTAAGTCTAAAAACAGTGAATAGCATCATGCTATCGCCCTTCCCGAATTTATTCTAGGTTCATCCAAAGGCTTCAGAAGGTAAGCAAGGCACTGTTAGAAAGATAACTTGATAATTCTTAAAATAAAAATATTCCAAAAATCTTAGAAAATCGTTTCTTAGGTGGAATTAACTTTTAAAACTGAGTTTGCTTCAGCATTGGCAACATGTGTGAGGGAAATGTTGTAAAAAACTTTGACTCGAGACTTTTTTGGAAGCATTTAATTCCAAATAATACATTTCTAGAAGGAAATTTTATGAACATTTTAGGAAAGATATTTTAAAAATCCAGAATCATCTGATGGGATAAAATGGCCCAAATAGAATGTAAATTTTGATTCTAAGGGCTCCAAACAACAAAGGTTCAAAAAATCATAACTCCATCATCTAGAACAATCCAAGGACAAACAAGACATTGCCAGAAAGGTAATTTAATGCCCTTTAAGGAATAAAAATATCAGGAAGTTCTAAAAAATTGTTTTATGGATGAAAAATGATTTTTTAAATTGTGATTGCAATGCTGCTAGGGCAAAAACAAGGGATCTTTTGGTTTTTAAGTTTTTTAGGACTAGGCTGAGGTTATAGACATCCGAATGCCCATAAGAAAAAGGGTCAGTGACAAATGCTTCACAAGCTCATTTGTATAATCTTAGAATAGATTGGGATAATGGAACAACCCATTAACCAAAGTCACTAGCAAGAGGTATTAAACCTAAAAAAATCAAGGCATAACCACTTTAAAACAAGCAAAAAGGCTATTTATTATGAAAATCAAGATGTTTAATCTTATTTAACCATGAATACAGACATGAGAAGCTTGATTTTTCCCTAAGATTGGAGGTCCAATTAATGAAAACATTAAATCCATGTTAATCTTCATTTATTATAGGTAACATAGACTTAACTTAGGGTTTTTTTTTAAAAAATAAATTTTTGCAGCAAGCAAACAAGCATATTGACAAACATGATATGAACACAATATGACATATATGACAATGAACATGGATAGCATTTCTAAATAGACAAAGATGACATTTTAACATAAAAGATATGATGAATATACATGGAAATAAGCAAGAAAGTGCATAAAGATGTTAGATTCATGAGTGGCATCAAGAGTTATGCCATAAGAGATGATTTGAACATGTCTAACCAAGAAAAGGCATGCTAGAATTTTCAAGATGGCTTAAAAAATGATTTTAAGGTAACATTAACACATAAGTATAGTAAAACATTGTAGAAGGGTCAATGTGGCATCAAAAATCCTAAGCCTACCATAAATGAAGTGATAAAATGCATGAATCATCCTAGAAAAGGGTCATGATTACATGGTTTTTGGTTCACTAATATGATACAAATGTAAAAGGAAACTAAATGAATGGTAGAGGAATAAGAAATATACCCAAAGGGTTAGAAACCTTGGAAAAGATGTTGAGCAAAAATTTCTTTAGACTTATAGCTCACTGCCTTCCATTCCTTTACTATCGATTAGCAAGAAAGGAATGAAAATAAAGAGTTTAAGGGCTTTAATATCAATAAAAGGCCTATTAGAGAGTGTAAATAAAGAAAAGAAAGGGTTTTTGAAAGTTCTTTGGTGATGGTTTAAAGGAGCTATGAAAATGGATAATGATTTTTTTGGTTTCTTCGTGGCTGAGTGCTTTTTTGGAAAGTTTAAGAATGTGTGTGTTAGCTGAGTCAAAGTTGGTTCTTTTACAATCTAATGCTCAGCCAATGTTTTTTAAAGCCAAAGCATAGGTATTTTTGAATTTTCCCCATGTACCACGTAACTACTTTAGATACTATTCTTAGTTGGTTGGATTTTCGTTAGCTTTAGCAGCCAAAGTGGTGAACCAAAGTGATTGAAGAGTCTACAAATGGAGAAAAGCCAAGCATGCTCCCGAACAAACCATGTTTTCCATGAAAATGTCCCATTTTCAAGTCATTTTTGGCCTAAAAAATTCATTTGATCCAATCATAAGTCAGTATTAAGGCCTGTTATGAATTTTAATGATTTTTAATGCCAAAATGTAGCCAAATCAAATTTTAGATCAATGGTCCAATGGTTGAAAATGGCATGAACTAACAAAAATTGCATTCTAGTATCGCTACAAAGGATTTTGTATCAATAGAGGAAGCAAATTTTGTATTTTAGTATCAACACTATGCATTTTGTATCGATACATATAACAAGTTTTGCCTTCCAATCTCAAGATAAAGAACTTTGCATCGATACATATAGCAAACACTCCTTCCAATCTTGAGACCACATGGCTTGTATTGCTACTATCAAGGTTGTGTTGATACTCCCAATTTTGTACTAATAAATTGCCCAAAAATCATGATTTTAGCTATAACATAAGCCTATATCAATATATCATCTTAAGTATCGATACTATGCCCTTTATATCAATAAAATTAGCAAAATTTTCAAATTTTGATGACGTGGAACCTTGTATCGATACCTAGTGGCCATATATCAAGACTTGCATGCAAAAATGTAGATATTTCATACCTTCAACTCTTTGAACAACTTATCTTAGTAAGAAATGATGGGAAATGATCTTTACTCTTTCGAATAGCTTTAATAATGCTTAGATGACTGAAACATGATGACATATCAATACATTAATGAATAACATTTTTTACCATTTTTAGCATGGTTCTAATACATTTTAAACCGTTCCCCCAAAAAAATTTTTGCCGTCGTGTCGCTTATAATGCCTGATGACACAGCACCAAATAGTTGTCTCCATTTTTTATTTTTATTATTTGATTCTAGTAGCTTCTAATTAAATCTCATGATGTCAAAAATTTGGCCTTAGGAAGAGAAATGGGTGCATTTTATCTAAAAGTCTTTGATTGGGCACAGTTTGTTCAAAAGGGGCCCAGACAAAATGAGGTGTCTACATCCTCCACTCCTCATATCTTAAAGTCATTTTGCTTTCTCTCCAATATCTTTCCATGCAATGGACTTGCCTCTAAGCATGGAAGGCTGATTGGACTTTCAACTTTTATTTGGCTTCACCAAAATTAAAGTCTCAATGCTTGAGATCTTAAATGAAAAGGTGATATGATGGCACTAGAACTGTCATAATACTAGGAGAAGTGTGTAGCTAGTGCTTCCCAATAATCCCATAAGTGGCACACAGCTATGATCTCTGCACCTGTATATGATTTGTTGAAAAGGAATCTAAAAGGCATTCGATGCAACTTTCTCTCCTTTACGATTTTGAAACTTCTTAACCCACTGTTCCTCACACTTTTTTGGGGGAAAAAGGGCTAAAGTTAGGCAAGAAATTGTATGGCATTCTTTTTTTTCGATGCAAAAGTAATTGATAAGCTAAATATAAAAAAACAGGGCATGTTTGATGAATCAAGCTATCCCTCTTTTCTTGCATAAATTAAGGTCTTGAATGGTCTTGGCAATAATGGCGGGTGTAGGGCTAATATTGTAGCACAATTGGAGAAAGAAATCTATGATAGCCACCTTTATGTACCTTAAGGTTTTCAAGAATATAACTAGTTTGTATATTGCCAATGCATAGATATCCTGAATTTTCCTTTCATCAGTGAAACTTGCCATTGCTTCGCTTAGACTAACCTAAGAAATGCACTCACTAATCCCTTTCACCTTGACCTAGCTATCAGTCTATGCCTCTTTGGCTCTAAGGATCTGTACTAGTCTTTTCTTAAAAGGTTGTGGCAGTAGCACTTTGCAGTGTATCCTATCAGACTTTGCCCTTTTAATGTTGAGTAATGCAATGTATTCATCGACGGTGGGGACCATATCTTCTTCATTAAAAATAAAGCATTACTATACCAGATTCCAAAACTACGATATTGCTTAATAAGCCAAAATCCAACCAGACTTGGAGTAGAAAAGCTATGTCTTTATATCTCTTTATGAATGACTCCCTCTTATTATTACTCCAACTAGCCCAAATATGCTTCAAATCTTGCTAATCATTCTGATGGTACATAATCTTGACCATTTTGTGTATCATCGAGACATAATTGGGCTTAAGGATATCTTATTTTCACTATGTTGACCCTCTAACCATGCTCTGACATTTCTAAAAGATTGAGAATGAAAATGAGCTATTGCTTTATGACAGACACCCTTGCTAAACATTAGACCTTTGGCCAATTATCCCATAAGAATAGGGGAAATAGGTTAGCGACGATTACAAATAATACATAAAAAAATAAGGAATAAAAATTGAAAATAAAATAAATAAAAGAAATTATGCCGAAAATAGGTGTTACAATGCTAAGGGGCAGGCATGAAATTGCAAATACTACAACAATCTAAGTGTCCACAGATAGCATAACAATGCGTCCAGATTAAAACAATCGCTCTTATTAAGGTGATATGGTACCTCACAAGGGTAAAACTAATCGGGTAGGCAGTGATGTTCATTTACTACCACTTATGATGGGTATACATCTAATATTTGGGACCTTAATCCCCCGATAGAGTTTGGTAAGAATCTAATGCAAATGCAAGTGCATAATGTGTGTTAGGGAAACAATTAAACCTTTTGTTTACCCCTTATTACCATACTTATCAGATTAATATTTATCTAGGAACAAGGGAATCCTTGATGATCAAAAGAGAAAAATCATGACAAAAAAAGAGTAGACAAAGATGAAAAGGAATTATAGTTAAATAATTATCAAAATCAAAGAAATTGAGGACCAAGTGAAACATGGCTAGTCATAGGTCTAACCCTTTAAATTCTCTCCTAACACATTTCATTTATTGGTGACAATGATGCAGAAATGAATTTCAAATTAAATATTT
>JAQSVH010183461.1:10452-22374 GCA_029448705.1 Adansonia digitata | reverse complement strand
ATTCTCATCCATCTACCATTATGTCTCATGTAATACCCAATACCATTTTTATTTGGTATCTATCCATTGTAGACCCATTTGTAATGGATTAAACTGTAACAATCCCTGTACGAGATGACCTATTATGACAAGTCTGAGGACTACTTACATGAATGGCACAAAAGAACATATTCCGTAGACATTTGAGTGACTAATGCCAAATAGAGTTCTCATATGGGCCATGTACAGTGAACTTGTTTCCGCACAACAAGCACCTATATACTATCCCCAAGTATCCTATATACTTTAACTTCATAAGATCAAAGAGTTGCATGCATCCAATGCTTAGGGGCTTCGTATATGCTAGTCTTTATGCATTGTCAATGTCCTTTCTTGACAATACAATGATTAGGAACATTTTAGAAACATAACTTTGATGAAAAGGATATAAATGTCATAATGCTTTACTATCTTTGAAAGGGCATTGTGTTTTAAGGGCTTTATCCAATTATTGTTTACATGATAGTTAATCATGCCACTAATATGAAGGAAAACCTTTGTCATTATAATATAGTAACATGTATATTGACTGTGTATTCCATGTCCAATCTAATTGGTTTTTTGGCATACACCAATAGAGTCGCCATCGACCATTTAAGTGAGGTGTGGTTCGAAACCTATTAAAATCGATACTTCAATTTGTAAAACTCGAAGGTTTAATTTTACAGTTTACATATTCCAAAGTTTGGTTAATGGGTACAAGAGTCAATTACGTGTGGGAAGGATTAGCACCTTTATGATGCTCTCAATTGATACCATCTAGCCATAATCTATCTCAAGTTAGATTTTTAAATAGTCATTACATGAGCATAATCCTTTTTTTTAAAGCAAAAAAAAATTTGGTTTTAAAGAAAATTCAGACTCCTCTATGTAACTCGAAAGAATGAAGAGACTAGAGTTTTTTAGGAAAATGATTTTTAGATTTTAATTTGAAAAGGAAATTTCATGTTGAGCACTAGAAGGAAGTAGATATTGAATATTGCGTTGATATTTTTAGAAAATTTAGTTTTTAAAATATGGATGCAAAATTGTCATCAAGGAAGAAAACATGTTGTAAGGTATACATAAATAAAAGACTATTGCAAGAAAAAACAAAGCACATAAAGCAAAGAAAAGGAGAGTTAGTTGGAATCATCTCATACTTGTTATTGATTATCTAGATATAACCAAAATAACAACCTTGAGACAAGTTTAGATTCGTTGGTTGTTTAAGGCATAAAACCTGAAGTTTTGTTGAAAAATCCAAAGATATCCGAGAGAGAGAAATTTTTGAGTTAGGATGAAATTTTTGAAAAATGGGATTAAAATCTCATATGGATGAAATTTTGGTTTTTTTGGAAAATGGAATATTTTTGGCTAATTTAATGAGAAATGGTGGATTTTTTATTTAAAACCAAAAGATTAATAAAGGATTAAATTGATTTTTTGAAAATGGTTAGGCCTTGATCTGAACGTAATGGTATCCATGCATGACTCATAAATTTATTGGGAGCCCAACGGACCCATTCAAGGTATCCGAATGCCTCCAAAAGGTGATTGGGGAAAATGACTAAATATTGGCTAATGTTGAAATAGGGATCCATTTCGTGCTATTTTTCTTCTTAAATTTAAGGTAGCAAACTTTTGGACTCATCCAAAAGTTTTAGGTAGCAAAAAAGATATTGTTAGAAAGGTAATTTGATAAGGATTAATATAAAAATATTCAAAAAAATTCTAGAAAATCACCTTCTAGGAGAAAATAATTTTTGAAATTAGACTCGATTTAGCACTAACAGCATGTGTAGGAAAATAGGTGTAGGAAAATTGGAAAAATCACCCTAGACTCATTTGAACTCATTTAGTCATAGATGTATAGCTTTTTGGAAAGGAAATTTCTCTAGTTTTCTATAAAAATATTTTAAAAATCTAGAAAAATTAGTTGATAGGCCAAAAGTGGCCTGTAACTAAACTTGATTGTTGTTCCTATGGTTTTCGAATAGTGCTTCTTCAAAAAAATCATAACTCCCTCATCCGACTCATCCGGAGGGGAAAAAAAAGATACCATTGGAAAGATAAAGCAATCCCATTTATGGAAAAATACCAAAAAAATAATTTAGGGCTTGAATATAATTTTCTATACGGGTAGCATGCTATTACCAATGCCAAAATAGGGCTATTTACATTTTTTGAACTTCCTAGGCATATATCAAGTCTCAGACATATGAATATCCATCACTTAGTGTCCATGGCAATATAGTCATAGATTTATTTAAAGTCTCAAGGAATTGGGCAAGTGAGTGATCTGTTATCTACGCCATTCAATTGACAACATAAAAGTTCACCACATCAAGAAATTTTGATAAACATGTTGCAAACTAAATATCTTTTTAGTAGAAAATAGATTTTATATAGTTATGTTAGGCCATGAATTCAAACAAGAAACACTTGATTCTACCCCAAGGTTGAAGAATCAACATCTCATTATTTGAAGTTAATCTTGACTTAACTTGGGGTGGTTTTTACGAAAACAACAAGCTCTCAAATAAGCAAATCTAAAAGGCATTTGAGCAAGTATTCGTAAACTAAAAAATATATCCAAAGCATCAAACATCAGCTAAGGCATTTTAACAAGCAATGATGTTAAAAATGCAAACAAAAGCATAACCATATCAAAGCATATTAAAATAAGCATACATCATCAAAGACTAAACATAAATGGTGGAGGAAAATATCGTTAATCAATGAAATAGTGGTTGTTTTAAGAGGAGCAAGGAAAAATGAGATTAAATCACTCAAATAACATTATAACATCATCAAAGCAACATGAAATCAAACATCATCAAACCAAGCTAAAAAATGCATACACTTCCTACCAAAAGGTTCATGGTTTCATGAAAAGGCTTTACTAAGATGACATGAGAAATATTTAAAATGCATGAAAATAAAAAGAAAAAGATTGAAACATACCAATAAAGGCTTGAACCTTTTCCTCTTTCCTTTTTTCTTTTGCTAGGGCTTTCTTTTGGTTTTTATGTCTGATGAAAGAAGAAATTTTTTTGGGTTTGGAAAAGTGGTTTAAGAATGAATAATGAATAGTTGAGCATGAAATTTGGGTTATAAAGGAGGTGATATTCAGCTAACAAAACTTGGTAAATTTTCATATTTTTGGCAATTTGTATGTACCATACGGTGAGTCATGGTACCATTTATAGCTTTTTGACATTTGCATTGGCTGTATTATGGATTAAGCTACTCTATATAGACTAACATGCACAAAAAATCCAAAATGCCCTTTTAACAAGTTCAATTATGCCATGAAAATGTCACCACTCTCTTGCTATTTAGGCCTAAAAAATTAATTAAACCTAATTAAAAGTCTAATAATAAGGTCTGGCATAGATTTGAGTAATTTTTGGAAGCAAAAATGTGGCCAGACTTGTGTTTTAAACCAATATTGCACAAAGAGGAAAATAATACATATCAAGTAAAATTGCTCAAATGTATCAATATAATGGGGATTTGTATCGATAAATTAGGCATTTTGAAATGTATTGGTATATATGGAAAATGTATCGATACATTCATTAGTGTATTGATACATTTTGATGTGTATTGATACTTTTGTCCCAAACATAGCCTGCATAATAACTCCATTTAATATTAGTCACTTTAGTGTCTATGGATATTTTCCCATGTGCCACTCGTGTAAGAAGTCTTCCGACTTGTTATACTAGGTTATCTCCTATAGGGAGTGTCATATTTAAAGATCATCATGAACAAGTACACAAGGATGGATGCCAAAGGAAAGGTGGTTTTTGGGTGTGGTATAAAGCATATAATAGATGAAAGAGAGATCTAAAGAGGATTTACCACTCCTATTGACATCAAAGATGTATCCTGATTGTTCTTAACATGGTTAATTGGAATAAAGACTTTGGCCAAAGCACTGGGAATTATAAGGAATCATTCTTCATAACTTCTTAATCATTAAACATAAGATATAAAAAGTAATATAGATTAAAGCATGGGTAGGCACTGCACCATGTTCATGCTCATTCTAAGATATTTTGTAAAAGGACCATATTACACTAATAGGTTGGTTATTGAAAGGTTTTGATGGTGTCACATTGACTTTTCAACATTTGAGAGGTCATGATAGGTTGCTAGATCCCACCTTGATCTATGAATGTAGTTAATATGATTAATTATGTTCATTGCCAACACATTAGGAACCTAATTGGTCACACACAATAGGATGGATTGGTTAGATTAAAATCAAGATTTAATTAAGACTTAATTAAATAAAAGGTATAATGAGAAAGACATAATTGAATTGGTTTAATTAAGAATTATATATAAGTTAGGTTTGAGACATATAATTAGAGATGTCTTAATGTGGCAATAAAAATAATGTTTTATCGAGATAATATCTAATTGTATACATGTAAATAGGGATTCTTGGTTTTTATGCCAAAAAATATTTATGGCAAATTAAATAATTATTTAATTATAGTTACATGCAGTAAAATTGTTTTACTTGGGCTAGAAACTTAATTGAGAATTAAATTTTCTTGCATATAAATAGAGGTTGGCCAAAAGCCCTAATTATTAAGTCAAATAGGCCTAGTTTTGAATAAACTATTAGGACTTAGTGTAAGGCTAGGTCATAAGCATAGGCCACACTAGTATGAAATCAGGCCAAGATATTAGCTAGTTAATAATTGGGCCTAATTTTGGATGAACTAATTAAAAGTGTTTTAACTATAGAGAATATTTTATATTTATAGACCAAGATTGGCATTTAGCAATGCATCATGCCACCCAACAGACAGGGAATGTCAATATGCATTTGACAAGCCCTTCAGTGTTCAGTATCTCAATGTAACATATACCTGTTTGTCATATATCCTAGAATTAGCAAGAGTATGGTTCAATGTCTACTCTTAGCCCATTCCATTTTAGTATGCAACCTTATGTGTTAACTCCATAATCAGTATTACCTTGGCTAAGGACTTTGAGTTAATACAGGCCAAGTATATGTGAGATATGTATCCTTCTATCACTTGGGGTGATGAATCCTCTTTGGACCACTCATTCACTATAAGATTCATGCTACACCCAAAACTGCCATACCATAAGCATCCATCTATATGGAACCGTTCATGATGGGAGCAAAGTATGACTCTCTTTATATGAGATGACCCGGTGTCACAAGTCTAAGGATCTCTTACATTATTGACACATGAAAATATTTTCATGAACACTTGAGTGAAATACCAAATGGAGCTCTTAGAATGGGTCATGTTTAATGAATTTGTTACCATAAAAAGCACCCATATGATGTCCTCAAGTATCTCTATACTTTAATTTATGAGATCAGTTACATGCATTATATGCATAGAGGCTTATATATGCCAATTTTTCTACACTGCCAATGCTCTATCTTGACAACACAATGAAAAGAACATTTTTAGAAACACGACTTTAATGCACGAAGATCTCATAATTATAATTTTTTACAATTCCCTTATAAGGCCAATGTGTTTCACGGGCTTTATCTACGTAACTTATTATAAGATTATACAATTACACCTTATGGATAAAGAAATAACTTTATAACATTAAATAAATATAATGTTTGATTAGAAGAAATCAGTAAATAATAATGCCTTACAAGCCACAATGATTGGCTTGCAAGGTTCACACTAACATTTACTATATTTTAATATCAATTACTACATACAAATCCCAACCTAAATAACCATAGGGAAGATTAGTTATTTCTTGGTTTACTTTTGCTGCATTATTTACTATTATTTTTGTTTTTATTCAACAATAGCATGAGGTCAAACTATCCTAGGGATTCTAATAATTCAGATAGGGCTTGGTAAGTTAGATCGAATCACACATCTAATTTAACCTTAAATGACCATTATAAAATGGCCAATTTGCATAAAGTCCTCACTAATTTATTTTTGCTGGGTGAGATTGGTTACCTACTTGTGTTCATATTTTAAAGGTTACAAAACCCTCGAAACAAAACCCTAGATTTACATATTAACCAAAGATCAAAGTGAAGAGGGTTCAGTGGTCGGTTACATAAAAAGTAAGATATGTCCTTTCGTGATGTATATAAATCAATACCTACTAATTATGTGTTATCTGAAGGGATCTCGTATCTTGCTAAAGTCTGGCCTTATACATATATTGGATTTCAAAATTAATAAAACATGAAGAAAATAGCAGCAAAAGTAATAAACACAAAAATAACAAGGCTTCCTATAAATCTTTAGGGAAAGACTTACATGTAGTAAAGTTTAAAATTTTAATTCAAGATTTAATCATCCATACGATTAGAAGTTACCTTGGTTTTAGATGTCAAAATCTAAACACAAAATATTCAAAGAAGCTATCTTCTAGAAATATTCTTATAGACCACAAGCAACACATATGCCCTGCCTCTAACGGTTATTCACATAGATAGCTATTGAAACCTTCTTAAGGCTTGATGGTTCTTCAATGCTAGCCAAAAGGGTTGTTAACCCTCAAGCAAAAAAGTAACTATAAATCTTGAATCAGACAACAACAAAGAAGAATGAAGAAACCAAAATTGCACTAACCATAATTTTCACAAGGAGATGATGCAATATCGAGGGTTTTGCATAGGTGCAAATATCGTTTAAGAAAAAATAATTTTTTTCTTGATAAAAATTATTCTCTCAACATATTCAACAGCATCCTATCTTAAAATTAGGTTAAACTCTCATATATCAGCCTTTAGGCCAATATATCTATATATACTAGCTTTTGGATGGAAGAGTTTTGATTTAGTTAAACCTCCTAAAACAAGCTAAACTCTTTACCTTGTTTTCAGATAATTAAATGGTCAACCAACCCTCCTACCCTAGCCTGGTCAAATTCCCTTAAATATTAGACCCAAAACCTTGGCCCAACAAGCTTGGACTAATTTAAGGTTTAGCATAATATAAGGTTAACTAAGCCTAAAGTGTTCCTTTAAATTTAACCCAAATATTTAAATTCTTTGTTTTTCCAAATAAATAAAAAATATTTATTTAATAATATAATTATTAATATAAAAATAAAATAAATAAATTTGAAACATAATTTAGCTAGTATACTTACATCCTTATGGATTTTATCACTTGAAATCATTAATTAAGTTAAAACTATTTTTAACTTAATTTTTAATATTATTTAATATTAATTATCATAATATTATAATAATATTCAACGGGATAATAAATAAATTAACAAGATAGGAAATTGATTCTAAATTAAATCTCGAGTGTAGGTGAAATCCTATTTCAACTAAAACTAGTGTTTGTCCACCATTACACTTTATATCATAATTTGGACATTATTTAAGTAAGACAATCTTGTTAATTAATGTCTTAATTAAACAACAAAATCTAGATTCATAAATCAAAATTTGTCTTAAGTAATTAAATTATTCAATTAATCTTTCATTCAAATTACTTTTTATTTAATTAAGTCATACTTAATTAAATCTCAGATTTACTTGAACAAGTCTACCTTATTGTGTGTGACATATTAGGTTCCCAAAATGTTGGCAATAAATGTTGGCAATGAACATAAATAATCTTGTTAATCATGTTCATAGATCAAGACAGGGATCTAGCAACCCATCATGACCACCCAAATGTTGAAGAGTCAATGCGAACTCATAGACCATTCAGTAACTAGCCTATCAGTGTAGTATAGTCCTTTCACCATATATCCTAGATTGAGGATGGGCATGGTGCAGTTTCTACCTAGACCTCTATCCATATTAGTTCTTGTAACTCATGGTTAATGATCATGGATCTTATGAGTTACTATTCCTCATAATCTGTTATGCTTTGGCCAAATACTTTTATCCAATTAACCATAGTCAAGATCATTAAGGATATACCTCCAATTCTCACTATGAGTGATGAATCCTCTCCAAATCACTCATTCATCCAGCATATGATTCATCCTATACCCAAAACCACCTTATCATAAGCATCCATCTAGTATGGACCAGTTCATGATGGAATACTGCTCATATGAGATAAGCTAGTATCACAAGTCAAAGGACTATTATACACTACTTGCAAATGAGAACATATTCTATAGACACTTGAATGACTTATACCAAATGGAGTTCTCATTCGGGCCATGTTTAGTGAACTTATTTCCACAAAACAAGCACCTCCATGCCATCCCATGTATCTCGTATGCTTCAGCCTATAACTTTGTTTGCTTACTTCCTCAGTAAGAAGGCATAACATAAGTTCATCTCTGAGCATTATCAATGCCCCATCTTAACAATACGATGACCAAGAACATTTTTGTGCAACTAGGCTTTGATACATAAGAATCTCATAATTACAACTCATTGCAATTTCTTTGCAATGCCTAATAAAGTTCCATGGGCTTCATCAATTTGTGCTTGCATGAGTGTCAATCATGCCACTGACATCAAGGAAAACCTAGGTTACATTAACTTTACAGCATGAATGTAGTTATTTGACAATGTATCCCATGTCCTAATCTAATTGGATCAAGGGCAGACACCAACATTATCCAAAGTTGGATTAAAGTTGGTTTTAATTTATGGTATTTAAGTATAATTATCATTTTTTGATATTATTAAAAATTAATGTTATTATTCCAATTTTAAGTAAATTGGGTTTCAATCAATTTAGAGAAGCAAAATATTTTTCATACCCTTTCCGAAAGGCTGGAGGAATATGAAAGTCTTATTCCTCAAAAAACTTAAAAAATTATGATTTAATTGCTTAAAGAGGATATTTCTTTGTTTAAAATAATCGATGAGAGCCTTCTATATACTATCTAGACAACATCTATGGACTATTTTAACTCGGGGATATAACCTTATCTTTGATGTAAACTCATATTATAATTAATAAATATATGATCGATTTTATCGCATAATATGATCAACTGACTCTAAAGGACATGCATCTACATGAACATTCCCACAAGACCTTAGACTCAATATTAATGCAATGTTACCTAAGTATCACATGACCTTAGAGATTGGGTATTGATGCAATATTACCTATATACCCATAATTGACATGCATTAACATGAAAGTTCCCACGTAACCCTAAAGACTCGGTATTAATGCAACTTTTATAAACCTAAATACTTCTAATGGACATGTATCAACATGAAAGTTCCCATATGACCCTAAGGACTTAGTATTAACGTAATATTACCTAGATGACCTTAATGGACATGTTTCAACATGAATGTTTCCACATAACCCTAAAGACTTGGTTTTAAGGTACTATTACCTAAATGAACCTAATGAACATGTATTGACATGAAAGTTCTCACATGACCTTAGAGACTCGGTTTTCTCATGAACTCATTAAAATAACCCTAATGAACATCTATTGATGTGAAAATACCCATATGGTTCTAAAATGATGGAAATTCCTAGAATTATCCTAGGTTATGTGAAATACTCTAAATGGCCTTAAAATGCATGGAAAATGCAAAATGACCCCTAGATTATAAGAAATAACCTAAATGGTTCTAAAATGCATGGAATTGCTAAATGGTCCCTAAATTACATAAAATGACCTCAATGGCCTTAAAATATATGAAAATTCCCTAAAATACATGAAAATTGCAAAATAGTCCTTAAATTACATAAAATAATGGTAAATGAATGGAAGTTGCAAAATGATCCCTAATATGCATGAAAACATTTCAGGGAAATTGCTGAAAAAACCTAGGTTTGACTAACTTCTAAAATACACCTAAAAATTATTTTCTTTTCTTCTTTTTCAAACACAAATGATAATAACATCGAGCATGATTCTTATGCATAAAGACATGTCTACTGATTTAAAAATGCATGAATCCACTAACATGCATAGAAATATCATCATCACAATATTTTTATTGAAATGATATGCACATGAAACTCTTGAACATATGAGACAAAAATGACATAAAATGCATGTAATGCTTATAATATAGAAAATGGCCAACATGAAGTAAACTAACAAGTATTAGAACAAATAACCACAAGATGGAAACATCCAAAAATCAAACAAAATTAGTTTCAAATGCCTTTACTTGGATAGGAAATTAGTTTTTTAATGAAACTTTAAGCAGAAACTATATAAAAAAAATTAAAAGCATTTAGAGATCATTGCTCAAGATTTAGCCATAATCATAGTTTTACACTTTTGGCTCAAACCATTACCTAAACTATGGCTTGGGATCATCAAGCTCACATGAGAAGCAAAGAAAAAATAAAAACAGAGCTAAAAACCAATAATGAAACCACTTTAAAATAGACTTGGAATAACTTTCCCTTTTTTTTCTTTTTTCTTTCTTTTTTCTCTTGTTTATCTTTTTTTCCTTTTTGGTTTCTAAGTTGAGAATCATTTCCACTGTGCCATTTGGATGCCCAAAAGGTTATGGAACCATTCTTGACTAATCACTTGTCATCTTCATGCATCTCTATTTGACAACTTAAGACCAACTTGTTTGCAAGTAAACTCTTTAACACCTAGGCATTCTTATCAAAGGGCTAAATCTTCTAAATACAGTAAGGAGTAAGCTTACTCAAGTCACCAAAGATGGCATGCATGCCTTAAAAGAGGATCACCTTTAAAGTGCCATATCTTTTACCCATACAATAAAAAGGTTTTAAATCAAACTAAAAATGGAATCTCATTACATTTCAACCAAGTTTGGCTTAAAATAGTTGGAACATAATCGAACGTATGCCATTTGGTTCCTAAACATAATTAGAGAATTAATTTCACTAATATGAAGTCAATTCAAACTTTAATAGCCTAAGCTAAATGAGTAATTTAGAAACTCATATTTACTACATTTTGGAGTGAAAAATGTTAGTAAACTTTTCATTGCATGATTATGTAGTGGTCCTAAGTCATTTGGGGTGATTAAAAAAATGAAATACCATCAAGTGCAAGTTGAATAGCTTTTTCATACCCAGGTCTTCATGTAGTATCGATACATTTCATGATGTATATTGGTGCATCATGGATTGTATCAAAGCAATGAATCTTAAAAGCCAAAAGTCATAAAAACTTGATGATATATCCATACAAAAGCATAAAGAATCAATACATTTTACATATGTATCGATATATCATGCAAATATATTGATACCTTACTTTCCAACAAGTTCGATCGACCCCAACCTAATGACGTATTGATATATTAATGAAACATATCGATATATTCACGTAAGTTGCATAAAAAAGCCATGTTTTAACTTTTCAAAATTTTCATTTGTTTAATTTAGTCCTTTGGTACTCCAAACCTTTTAATAGAGTGCCTAGATATTAAAATTTGATCGGAGAAGAGAGGAAGGTGCATTTCCACCATGGATCTCAAATTGGACATAATGGATTTAAAGGGACTTGGACAAAATCAATGTCAACAAAAAAAAGTTATCTACTTCATTGACTTTAAATTACCTTGATAAGCCTTGGGGCATAATTCGTCCATTCGCATTGATTATTTCTCTTCATAACCATACTGTCACTATTAATGATGCAATACACCGTATTACCATCACTAAGGTAATTTTTCTTGCTCTAAATAAATCTTGAAATTTTGTAAAGGCAGAACTCTCATTAGTAATGAGATTTTGCATATATTCTACACATATCAAGCATTCTATGCATTAACATCATCATTGCATTCATTGGCATAGATGTATGCATGCATCCATCCATTAATAACACACAAATCTAGGTAGAGTGATGGTCCATACAGATATAAGAATTCCGCTAATGAAACTTCATTGTTCTTTCAAAAGGTATCGGGATTGACTAACAATGTTGGTCATGGAATAAGAGCGCTCAACTAGAATTGAGAGA
>JAQSVH010183461.1:0-10352 GCA_029448705.1 Adansonia digitata | reverse complement strand
TACTATCAAAAGATGGCTACATATGAAGAGAATAAGAAGTTTTTCATTCACTGATTATAAAATAACTTAACTGGGGCTGCAATCCAATGGTACATTGAACTAAAAAAAGTCAGGATCCAAACATTAGTCGATCTAGCTTGGTTTTCCTTCATTAGTATAACATATCTCTAATTAGGCATCGAATCAGCTATATCAACAAAACATGAGGAAAAAACCCACTAAAAGTTTTAACCAATTCACCCAAAGATTGAGAGAAAAGGTGGCATAATTATATGCCTATTAACTTATAAAGAAATGACCATGTATTTTGTGAGAACATTCCATGCCCCTTTCTATAATGACCCATCTAGAGCACTATAATGAATTTTATGGACATGGTTACATCCAAGAAAATTATTAAAAAGGCAATCAAAAGTGGAAAACTTGAAAGAAAAATGACATTTAATGCTAAAACAAATGTCTTTCGAATGAAAAATAGAGAGATCTATGCCATGGTGGGAAACTTTACTACATATCTTTAGTACTCTTCATACATTCCGTTCCACTCTCATAAAAGCAATGTTTTTCAAAGTCCACACTTGAATCTGATAACATCTACATATTATTATCCAGTAACTTCTCAGCCAAATGGATTTAACCTTGACTTTCTAGCTTTGATGGTGCCAACTCTAAGTGGAAAGACAACCAAAAAGTGTCAGAAAAAGAAAGTAGTTTCAAACGCTCCTAATTTTTTATCTAAGTTGGTGCCCATACTTTTCAGAAACCAGCTCTTCACCAGAATGCTAGTGGAGATGGTCCAACCATCATATGCAAACCACTATGATAAGAATGCATATTGTGAATATCACCTAGGGAGTCAAGGTTAAGCCACTAAAAAGTGCATAATTTTCAAAATGAAGGTCTATGTTTTCAATTATATGTGATCATAGAAAAAGATAGCAATAGGGGTTAAAGGCAGTGAGTTTTGTATCTAAGGGTAAAGTATGAACATTTGTAATGAAATGCCTTATGATAAAAGCATTTGTTTAATGATTTAAATCTTTTTTAATGAATATGCTTTGAATGGTAATGCTTTGGCAATGATTTGTAAACATTAAGAAGTCATTTTGTGAAATTTTTGATAAAAATGATTTCATGTGCTTTTAGAGGGAAAATTCATTTTCAAGAAATAATGTAATGTCTGGAGGATATTCATGATCATTGTTAGAAGTGAGGCATATCCCTATATTCCACTTTTAGGCTTTACCATTCAAAAAGAACTAATGCTTTAGGTAACTAATCTTAAACTTAACAAATTGGGCCCACATCAGAACTTTCAAACAAGCAAAAGCCTCAATTTAGGCTAAAAGTAATGGGACAAATTTTTCAAAATTCATGGATTCTTTTAGAAATCAAGCAAATGAAATATGCTTTTAGGTATCCTAACGGTGATGATTTAATGCTTTTCTTTCTAATGACCAATACCTAAACTGTTAGACTATTTTCCAAAGGCCTTTTACAAGTCACATCTTGAGGCACCACCATAACACTATCCTATGTCCCTAGCAAAGCCTTTTAGACCATCTTTTTACTTATCATTTCAATACCCTAGACTAATATTCCTTATCAACACAGACTTTAAGGGATAAAAAAGTAAACCATTCCCTACAGCCATGAATCTCTAAGTTACAGGATTTCTCATCAGTGGTGAGTCAAAAAATGAGCATGTCCATAAATATAAAAACAAAAGGACATTAATACATGCATTTTCAAAATACAAACAGGAAAATGGAAATTGAATGCGACATTGTGTGATTAAGATGTTCAAGATATTTCCAAAATAATTTTTGGGATATAACTTTTCAGTTGATATAATTGTTTTTTGGATGAAAAATTGCCATCTTTCATCATCTTTTCAGAAATTAGAAAATTGGTCCCTCTTTTTCCCTCTTTTAATACTAATGAATTCAATCATTTGAAACTATAATCAAGGATCACCCTCCATATCGAGGGCAAAGAAAAGGTCATTTTAAGGAACATAGGGACATATATTTTATTCTACAATTGTGAAAATACCCAACATTAGAGGGAAAATACAAAGCCAAGTTTTCCAAATCCATTCCTTTTATGAAAAAAAAAAAAAGAAAAGCCAAAGACAAAAGCACAAAATGAAAGAAGAAGTGTAAAAATCGAACAAAAACAAAGCAAAAGCAAAACTAAGAAAAAGAGAACAAAATATTAAGAAACAAAAAGCAAGCAGTAATCTGGACATAAAAGCATAGAGACCCTTACAAAAAGAAATGATCCTTGATCTTATTACACTAAAACACTCAATTTATGCTTGTATACCCTTTCTTTCTGAACCCTAAACCTTAGCCTATATTACGTAGCTTGAAAAGTCTTTTTTGATCAAGCAAGGCTACGTGAACTGATGAACCCCTTCTCTAGGAATTTGTTCTTTTAGATCAATTATGAGCCTTATTAAAGAGTATAATGAAGCAATTAATAAAAAAATCACTAAACGATAAGATAAAGCTCTAAGTTGAAAACATAAAAATGGGTAATCTAGGAAAAAGTAAGAGAACTTCCTATGTCACTCATTGGATTATCGAGGTCTTGTCAAGGAAAACATCAAAATCTAAGGTCACCAAGAAATCCCTCACCTTTTCAACTCAAACTTATAATCCTGAACTCGTCATGCCAATATTGGTGCAAGTCACAGTATCGACTATAGGAAGCTTAAAAGAATATCAAATTTGTTTGGTTTTTAAGGTATTCATGTTCTATAGGGATTGATTCATTATGAGCCTAAAATAATAGGGAACACTTTTTGTCTGTTTTAAAGTCTTCTTAGACTAATCAAAGCCTTTTTCAAGCCTTTCAACCTAAACAAAAAAGCTAAGTCACTATTTAAAAAATTTTCTATCAAGTGATCATCAGTTTTCAAAAGGTTTGAACATCATGCTAACCTAAGGTTTTCACCAAAGGAACATTTTTAACAACATAAACTTTTTAGCAAAGAAATTATTTTGTAAAACCTAATGATGCAATGACAAGAGGTAAAAGTTTTTTTTATCATCAAGCAAAAAAACTATGCTTAAAGCACCTTTTAACTTAAAGAAATAAACCACTAAAAAAGGTTAGGTTGCATTTGAAAAAGAACCAACTAGAGTTTAGTCTTTATACCCTTCATAAACAAGCTATATGCAAATACATTTGCATCATTACCGATCTTTGTATTTTCATTGCCTCACTTGCATTTGCATCATTTATATTTGCATTTGCATCCTTACAAACATCCATATTCGTAAACATCCACACTCACATGCATTCGCACTTAAGAGCATTAGCATTTATAGGCATTCATCCTAATAAACAACCAAAACCCCGTGCATTATTTACGAACATTAGTTTTCACGGGTATTAATGCTCACAGATAATCGCATTCACAAGCATTCAGCTACAATCATGCTCATCTGCATTTGCATCACAAGCATTGACATTCACAGGCATTCATGCTCACTAGCATCCGTATTCATGAGCTTTCATGTGCATTGAAATATCTACTTTCACATGCTTTCATGCTCATGTACATTCGCATTATATGCATTTGCACCAATAAACCAACAAGAACCTATAAACCAAAACCACCCTTAAGATTTAAAAAATAAAAAATGATCCAAAAAACTAGTCAAGAAACTCACTAACTCGAATCACCAAATTAGACCCCAAAGCAAAATCACATACCATATTCTCATAACAACATGACATAGAATGGCAAACAATGTCCTTAGCAACACTCACAAAAATTAGAAAATCTACATACTATTGGTTTAACCTTGGTTCTCAGTTTTAGATTACTAGTTTAGCCCAAGTCCTCATCTTCAGACTACAGGTTTCACATAGGTCTTCAGCTTTAGACCACTGGTCTTGCCTAAGTCATCAAATTTATGTATTACTATTTTCATCCAGGTCCTCGACTTTAGACTACTAGTCCTACCTAAGTCATTAACTTTAGACTTTTAGTCTTGCCCAGGTTGTTATATTTACATACTATTGGTTTTGCAAAAGTCCTCAACTTTAGACTGCTGATTTCACTGAAATCCTAAGCTCTAGACTACTAGTTTTGCCTAGGTCACCATATCTATATACTACTTATTTCACCCAAGTCTTCAGTTTTAACCTACTATTTTCACCTAGGTCCTTAACTTTAGACTATTAGTTTTGCTAAGGTCCTCAACTCCAAACTATTGGTTTCGCCCAGGTCATCATATCTACATAATATTAGTTCTACCCAGATTCTTAACTTCAGACTACTGGTTTCACTTAAATCTTCAGCTGCAGACTACTGGTTTTGCACAAGTCGTCATATCTACATATTACTGGTTTTGCCTAGGTCCTTAACTTTGGACTACTGGTTTTGCCTAGTTCACCATCTTCAACTACTGGCTTTGCAAGGGACATCAGTATTTCATACTCTTGGTTTGGCCCAAGTTGCATCTTTAGACATATGGTTCTACCTAGGTCATCAATATCTTCATATTTAAGTTAAACCTATGTTCCATAAATAAGTCAAGCCTAAGATCGCAGTTTAGTCTTTTTCTTATTAAAGACGAACTAAGGAATAGGTCAAGCTTAGGATCATAGTCTAAGTCTTTTATCCAAAACCCTCTTTTTATTATATTCTTTCACGAATAGGAATCGCCACAAAATATCATCACCTTAGTGAAGTACTAATTTTGTACCTTTTTTTATACCACTAAAAAGGCTACACTCCATCATGGACAAAATGGTGCCTATTGTCTTTGTCTTGCTCTTTATATTCAACAATAGCTAAAGAAGGTAGTTGTAGGCACCTAATTTTATCTAGACCTTCATACAAGCATTCCAAGGAATCATCAAGGCCATTTATCTATGCTCGAATCTAAAATCTATCATCTCAAGCTAAAATAAAGTGATCAAACAGCCAAATTTGAGTAAAACATGTAATATTTATCAAGTGTATTAAAATCATGCCCTTAGGTATCGATACATTGGCTTCTATGTTTTGAATTTTCAAACCCAAAGATATGTATTAATATATTTCATTAATGCATCAATATAAGGCGTTGGCAGTAGCTAAAATTGATTTTTGGATCAAAATGTATCTATACATAACTTTTAATGTATCAACACATTAGACTACATGTATCAATACATTACATAAATGTATCGATGCCTTTAGGCAATTTTGGTTAATTAATGGCATTGTGCTCTAAATTCACTATTTATATTTTTTTTGAATTTTTCAATATCGGTTGCTCCAAAAATCATATAATTTAAGGCTAAGCCATATATGATCAATTTTAAATGAAATGCGGGCCATTTATATTTTTCAATATTTGTTGGTTGATTAAGGCTAAGCCATTTATTAATTTAATTTATTTATTTGGGCCATATTTCATTTAATTGCTATTGGGCTAATTTCTCACTTAATTTTTAAGAGGCCTATTTAGCAAAAGATGATAGGTTTTAGTGGCAATTTCATGTGATAATTAGACTTATGCAAAGGCATTTGTATCTAGCAAAAATGGCATTTTTAAAATTCAATTGAACTTATTAAAGGCTAGCCAATGGAAAGATAACAACCAAAAGGCCTTTGGCCAATCATATGTTAAAAGCACACCAAGTTATCATCGTGACACAAGATGACTTGCCAAATGAAGTGCCTTGATTTTGATTTATGGCTTGCTCTTTCATCCTTATATTTAGTGCCATTTCATTTAGCCATAAGGAACATGCTAAAAAGGAAAAAAACATAATTGAAAAAATAAAAGGTAAAAGATTGCAATAGCTCATGAAAAAGATAATAAAAAGGAAAGAATTGCAAAGTAAACAAAAAAAAAAAACTTGGCCTTAGTAAAAAGAAAAAAAATGCAACATTCAGATTAAGGAAAAGCTATAGCAAAGGTAGGGAAAGTATATTCCTATCTTTTAAGCCTAAATCTGATAGTTGTTCTTTTCTTTTATGCTTTTGAATTATGATTTAATCATGGGTCCATAAAATGTCATGTTTCATCACACATACATAAGCTCATCTTTGCATATTCTTGATAATCTATGTTATCTAGCATGTTTTAGTTCATGATATATTTGATGAAATGCCTTATATATTTGACCAACAAAATGTTATGTTTTGTTACATTTTCATGCTATGATCCATGTCATATCATGCTCATCTTGCCTATTATTATGTTGTTCATGTCATCTGTTATGGTGTTGTGTTTGATAGAATGCCATTTGATATTGATTTTGCCATGCTTTGATAATTCATGCCACATTCACATATTTTAGCTCATGAAGGGCGTGATTAAATGTGCCTTCCTTGCATACTAAATCTGATTTTGTTTTCAAATATGCCTCAGGATTAACTATAATTAATCCAAATCAAAGGATTAATGATGGATATTTTCCCACCATTTGATGCCATCAAAATAAGGGTAAATAAAGCTTTTGGTGGTTGGACTCATGGTTGAAAAAGGCTAAATATATATATTTTTTAGCCTTCAAAAATGGTTTTCAATCTATTTAATTTGCTGCCTTGATTTTGAGCCTTGTTGTTATTGAATGGCATGGTCAATGGTTCATTAATTTGGCCCACTAGCCCAGGGACTTAGAATGGGCCTTTGAACCCTTTACAAGGGCCTTTAAGATTGGACATTTGTATGTTCAAAGCCTAATTCGAGTTTAAGAAAACCAAAAGTCATAAGTCCTCTATTTTGGCTACTAGCAACAGCATAGTCTAAATTAAAAATTACTTTCAAGCCCTAAATGATTTTTCTGATTTTTATAAGATTTTCCCCTCAAAAAGCATGAACTATCTTTCCAACTAGCTTTCTTTTGCCTCAGTTCAACTCAAATAAAGGAGTTATGGTTTTTCAATCATGCCTTGTCTGAACCCCCCAGATAAGCGATCAGTACCTTATACAATATGTTTTTAACCTCATAAAGGATTTTTCATGATTTTTTAAATATTTTCCCCTTAAACTTAATTTTATTTGTGACTTTTTGAGTCGAAGGGTGACTTTTTAAAATTTGCCACACCAATTCCTTTACACCTACTACCACTGCTAAATCACATCTGAATTCAAAAAATATTTTCTCCTAGAATGCAAATTTTTTGGAATTTTGCACCACATTTAGACAAAAATTTATCAAGTCAACTTTTTAAGGACATATCATTTATCTTATTTATTGCCTAGATGAGTCTAGAATAAATTTGAGAAGCTCAACAGTGCGATGTTATCCTTATTCCTATCATTTAGGAAATTCCAAAAATTCTCAAACATGCCTTTCCAAGGTATTTGAATGACTCAGAATAAGTTCGAGTAATGTCTCACTAAGATCACAAGTCATGCATGAGTCCCACTAGGCTTGGATGAAGGCTTAATCATTAAAAAAATCAAGTTAAGCCTTTTCCATAAAGTCTTTAATTTTAAACCAAAAATTTAGCCTTTTATCAAAAATATCTCAATTTTCAAAAAAATACTAAATTTTTCATCAATTTGGGCTTTGAACCTCTTTTATAATATCTTCACAAAAAATCAAGATTTTCTCTTTCCCGGGTTTTCTTGGATTCCTTAACCTTTCCTTCATTGTCATGCCTTATTTACCCCATAAGTCCCAGCTTGTCTCCAGCCTGCCAAATTATTTCTAGATAATCGATGACTACAAAGAGATACATTCCTAATCGACCTTCCTTTCCATGCTTTACTTTCTTTATTTTATGCAACATTTATTATGATTTTTATGCCTTACTAAAGTGTTCCCTTTGTTGGTAACAATAATGCATACACAAATTTCAAATTAAGTATTTTTAAAAAAAATCCAGTCAATGCTTCATTTGGGGCCTTCATGGTGCCTAGTTTAAAATACCCTTTTCCAAACCAAGCCCAGAGATCGTTTTAGCAAAAACTCTATGTCTGGCTTTCCTCGCTAGTTGAGGACATAGAGGTTCATGGTTTCAATAAGTCATTTAAGCATTAAATGAGATTATATAAAAATAATTACAATTTAAAATCAAGATAATTTATGACTAGATAGTACTAATTTAAGGAATCATGGGGGTGCTAATCTTCTCCAAAGCATAATCGACTCCCGAACCCATTTATTGACTCTGTTTCACATACACCATAAAATCTATCCTTTGAGTTTTGTAACTCTAAGGAATTGGTTTTAATGAGTATTCGATCACACCTAGCCCAAATTATCAGTGGCCACTCCAATTTTTGGTTATTTCATGGTGGCCATCGAAGATTAATTGGATGAGTGATTCATCCAATGATCTTCCTAATCCTAACATGAGAAACACTTCTTTCTCACCTGTCATGGCAAATCAAAAATGTTTTTAAGTTGGATATACTTTCTTAGCCGCGATAACTCTCAAGGGTATGAACATCTGATTTCTTCTAGGTCCTCTTTCCAACATTCCGATGTGCCCGAGATCAAGAACCAAGAGGTTATCCTATTGAGGTTGCCCTTTTTATATATGTCAGGCATTTTAAGACCTATTTGGTCGTATTTTGATGACTACTCATAGTCCGAATCACCACACAATCGAAAAATTTGCACCTAATGTTCTAGAACAAATTTGATCAAAAAAGACTAAATTTGAAAAATCAATTTTTAATTTCCTTTTCGTGGAATTATGAAACTCATTTTTAAATATACTATGGTTGGTTAAGTTTTTCTTTTTTGGAAATTTCAAGACATTCTTCGCCAGATTTGTAAGTAGGTTATCATATAATATATATCGATACCCATGTAGTATTTATGCCGATACTCATTTTAAAAAATCAAAAATCAAGGAGAAAAAGTCTATATCCGCATTTATACAATAACGTGTCAAATCATTGGATAAATTTCTTTATTTTAATTAAGTTTGGTTAGAATCTCGAATTTCTTTCTTTGTAAGATTTTTACTTGAACTTTTTCTAAGTTTAGGACTTTCAACTTCTCTCTCCCCCATCTATATAAAATTTTTATTTTTTTCGTTATATTTTTTCAATTAAACATTTTTAATTTCATTTTTTCAAAATTTAAATTCGTTAGAAAATTTTTCCTTAATTTTTCTCAAATATGAAATTTCTTTTCCATAAAGGATCTTTCCCTTATAATTCAATTTTTTTTCCATTAAACATTTTGAATTTAACTTTTTCTAAATTTAAATTAACTTAAAACCTTTTCCAAATCTTTCCACCATTGAAATTTCTTGTTTCATGTTTTCCACTAAAAGATCTTCAAGTATGGAATTTTTTTTTTCACCCATAAAATTCTCTTGTTTATTTTATTTTCCTCATGACATGAAATTTTCCATTAAGGTACACGAGGTGTCTTTTTTTTTTTCAATTTGGTCCTCCATATCTTAGAATTGTTGGATTCTAGGCATATTTGCTCCAAATTTTGCACATTGATCCTTTTAATTAAAGTTTTTTCACTTGAAATTTTTACATTAAAAAATTTATTTTAGTTTTCACATATTAATTATTAATTAAATCATTTTTTATTTATTCTTTAATGGGGCAAAAAGATTTTCTTAATGGGCCTAAAGCTTTGAAATTAGGGTTGTCCAACAAAGTCCGCTAACCTATTTTTATTTTATTTAATTTTTTAGGCTTCTAAATTAACTTTGTCATTTATTTTTAATTATTTAATTTAATTTCAAGCCATTTTCCATATGGCATTCATGCATGTTTTTATTTTCTTTCTCTTCATTTTTTCCACCAACACAATTATGAAACTAGCTAGCATGCTAGCCTCTCATAACCCATGCATGTAATAGTACCTTTGAATTTATCAATTTTAGAAAATTTTAATCAAATTAAAAATAAAAAAACATGGTCAAAGGGTTAAAATAACCCCTTAGTTGAATTGCTTAGGAGAATGGGAGGTCATTCTCATCTTCCCCTCTTTTTTAACTTCCATGACACTTTGGTTGGAAAAGAATTTTGAGAAAAAAGAAGGGCTTTAATAATTCTTCTAAGGTATTTTCTAAACAAATTTTCCTTTGATTTTCATGACTACTTCATCTTTTCTTTGCTTTTCTATTCGCTTTTCTTTCCCTTATGGGACTTTTAAGACCCTAGGTTAACTTATGTGAAAGTTTGTGCTAATGGTGTAAATACCAAGTATGGAAGCCAAACTTTGGAGTAATGATCTGTGTTAGACCTTTTAGTGGTGAATGAAATCAAGAGGGGGGTGAATTGATTTCACAAAACTTTGATAAATTAAAATTTTGATAGTCAAACTTGAGAAGTACACACAATAAACTTTTGGAGTGTAATTTAGTGAATGAAAATAAACAATCAAGGAAAAGGGAAAGAAGAAGCAAACTC
>JAQSVH010183431.1:0-16115 GCA_029448705.1 Adansonia digitata | reverse complement strand
TATTAAATAATTTATTATCATAAGTAGTATTGCATAAAATATTACTAGTTACATATCAATATTATCAGTTACATAAAATAATATTACCTAAGAATAATTTTCATCATAATTACATAAAATGCTACTTTACATAAAAAAACATTACCAATTTATATAAAATATTACCTAAAAGTTTGTATTATAATTATATAAAATGTTCCAATTACATTTATGAAGGGAAATCCCAAGCTCATGCTATAAATATAAAAATTTAATTAGAATTAAATATATGCAATGAAAAGTAAACATAAAAACACACAAATTGCCTTAAAATCTTAGAAAGAGATGTACATGTGATCTGATTGCAATTTAAAATATAGATATGAAAGAAATCATATTAAAGACCTGTAACTCTGAGTACGCCAATCCCTACACAAATGCACTATGGCTTGATTACTTTGAACTCTTATTGAGGTTAAAAGAAATCTAAGTGTTTTGCCTCTAACGGTGATCCATACATATGCTTATTAAAGCCTTTATGAGGTCCAATGGTTCTCTAGTGCTAGCTAAAAAACTTTCCCAGCCTTAACCAAAAGATATAAAGTCAATAGGTTCGACCTAAAATGATCTAAGAACAATTCCCATAGCTATTGTGCCAAAAGGAAGAAGAAAATAACTTTGTAGGAAGTTGCTGTTTTGCATAGATTCTAGCAAACTAGTCCAAAATTTTATTTTTGATCTCAGTTAATTCTTCTAAGATAGAAAACATATGTTCTACTTCCATATGGATCAAGAATGATTCTAGATCCCTTGAAAGATCAATATTGCATTAATTTGCTTAAGAAAACTGAAGGGCTGCATTACCCTCCTCCTTAGAGAAGTCTAGGGATTAGCACCAAAGGCTCTTAGAAAACTTATATCAACCAATTCAATTGAACAAGTATATTAATAAATTTAAAATTAGGCTAGGCTTAACTAATTGGACAACCAAGCCTATTACAACATACCTAAACATGGCATTACTTTGGAATGTTTCCTAGAGCCCAATTAAAACTATTTTAATTAGCTTGTCCAAGATTGGGCCTTAGTAGGAACTTATTAGTATTTCAGTCCAATAGGACCCTTTAATTTACTTATTAGATAATTTAATTCATAATTAAATTTTTTATATCAAGCAAAACAATTTTTACTTCGTCTAAACAATATTAAATAATTAATTAAATAATAATCAAACAATTTATTTAATTTTCTAAACACAATTATTTGGCTTGATTTAATATTATCCCTAAAACCATGTCTACAAATAGACATTATCTTGATAAGACATTCTTATCTTTATTTCCATATTAAGATATCTCTAACTAGATTTCATAAATCTAATTTATATCTTTAATTATTCTTAATTAAACTTATTCAATTAAGTCTTCCTCGTTTTATCTTTTATTTAATTAATTCATACTTAATTAAATCCTCATTTTAATCCAATAGATCATCTTATTATGTGTGACCCTTTAGGTTTCTAGCATGTTGGTAATGAACATAATCAATTTCATTAATTACATTCATAGATCAAGAGTAGGATATAGCAACCCATCATGACCACCCACATGTTGAAGGGTCAATATGACCTCAGAGAAAACTTTTAATAACTAGACTTTTAGTTTACTTCACTCCTTTCAGCAGATATCCTGGAAAGACTTTAAGCATGCTGCAGTGTCTACTCATGTATCAATTCATATTAGTTCTTATAGCTTTCGTGGTTATGAATTTAGAGAAATAGTTTCTCCTTAGTTCATCATGTGTTAGCCAATGACTTTATCAAGTTCACTAAAGCCAAGAACAAAATAGATATGTCTCTGATGTCAATTAGAGTGGCGAATTCTCTCTTGATTACTCATCCACATCCGTATGGTTCATGCCATACCTAAAAGTATTCTACCATAAGCATTCATCTATTATGGACCCATTCGTAATGGAATCAAAACATGACACTCCCTATACAAAAAGACCTCGTATCATAAGTCTGAAGATTAATATACATAACTAACTCATGAGAACATATTCCATAGACACTTGAGTGACTTATACCAAATAGAGTTCTCATGCAAGCCATGTTCAGTGAACTTGTTTCCATAAAGTGAAAACCCATATGCTATCCTCAAGTATCTCTATACTTAACTTCTATGAGATTAAAAAGTTGCATGCATTAAATGCATAGAGGCAAAGCATATGCTAGTCTTTATGCATTGTCTTAACAATACGATGACTAGGAATGTTTGATGTATTAGGATCTCATCATTGTAACTCATTGCTAACTTTGCAAGGCCATTGTGTTTCATGGGCTTCATCCAATTAATGTTTACATGATTATCAATCACACCACTAACATGAAGGAAAACCATGAATCACTAACTAAAGTGATCGGTCTACATATTAACTTATATATGCCTTATAGAGTTGATTAGCTCTTGGGCATATACCAACAAATTGAACATTATCGGTTAAATAAAATAGTACCTTTAACTGAAAAAAAGTCGCACTAGTGTATAAAATAGCCCATTAATGTTTATTACGTAAGCTATTATTATAAGTAGCATTATATAAAATATTACCATATTACATAAAAACATTAATAGTTTTATAAAACATTACCTAATAATAATTTTTATCAGAATTACATAAAACATTACCACATTAAATTAAAGCATTACTTAATAATTTTCATCAAAATTATCTAAAACCTTCAACTTTTGGTTAAGGCCACAAGCCTTTTAACAAGCATTAGAGAACCATTGGATCCTGACAGGATTCCAACTATCATCTACGTGGATCATCATTGAAGGCAGGAAATTTGGATTGCTCGTGATCTTGTATTACCTATCAAGGGTTTAGGCGCAATTCTCTTGGTGTCTGCGAGACTTGGAAAAACTCAAGACTATGATATCTTTATATCAAGCAATCTCTTATTAAATGGATGATTAAATCTTGTAATTTTTTAAATCAATTGATTCATGCATATCATCTCCTAAAGATCCATTGGAAAATCTAGTTGTTTTTATGTTTAATCTTCCACTACTATTTTTTATTATTTTTATCAATCTTATTTGTTTCTATTTTGAGGCCGAAATAATCCCGATCCTTCGTTAACATGTGAAAATACATAAACATGATAAAAGCATATGAAGTGTCATGTCTAATCTTAAAAATTTACTCATATAAGATGTTGGGTGGAGTATAACAATCCCACTTGTTGTAACATGCTCTCAAAAAATCCTTGCGGAGTGAAAAACACGCATGACTTAAAATATGTAAGGAACGTGATAAAATTTTTTACGAAAAAGTGTTTTCTTGACCAAGACTTTTTTTTATAACATGGTAGGAAGACCCTTAAACGAACAACTTGTCTAGCTGATCTTGGATGACTACCACGAAATGGCTAACACTTGGAGTCGCCACTAATCACTTGGGTAAAGCATGATAGGATGCCTATTGAAAGTGACATTCTGAGTTATGAAACTCAAAAAATTGATTCCAAAGTCTACTTGATCTAGAGATTCGTTGCTAGGATTTAGGAGCTGGTTAGTGCGAAAAAGTATTAATATGCCAACAATGCCCGAAATCGGTGCCTTCTAGCTATATCTTGCATTAGTTTTAGTTTCCTCGATTTTGACTTGTCATTACTTTAATATAATCCCCTTTTATGCATGAAATTGTCTAAACTAGTAAATTCGGGCTTTTATGAAAAATTTGAATCTCATATATACCAGAAGGTAGGAAACATAAAGATTCTTGACTAAAAATGATCTTTAGATTTAATTTTAAAAGCAAAAAATTTTGCATTAAGCATTAGAGAGATATCGACATGAAACATTGCCTTCATGATTTTTGAAAATGATTTGAAAAAATGAATGTGAAGTTAACACCACAAAGAGAAACGTATTAGTAAGACAAAAAAATGAGATAATATCGCATAAAATAAATCAGCAACAAGGAAAGAAGAGGGATGATCAGAATGTATCTCATAATTGTCATTAGTTATTTAGAAATAACCAAGTTATCAATTTTTAAGACACGTTTGGATTTATACTTTAACTAAGACTTTGTAAAAAAGGTTTGGATTCTATAAAACAAAATCTAAAAGAATCTAGGAGAGAAAAAATTTGGTCTTGAGTGAAATTTTGAAAAAAAAAAATATTAGAGTATCTACGAAGATGGAAATTTTGGTAATTTTGAAGAAACAAGATTGAAAGACTTAAATTGATAAAGGATAGATAATTTCTTGACAAGATGACATTTTTGACAAAATTGATAATTTTTTATTTAAAAACAAAAAATTGACAAAATAAGGATGGTTAATTTAAAATATGCTCATACCATGATTCGAGCCTAAGGGGGTTGGACATATGTTTTGACTCGATGGGCTTAACTAGACTCATTTAAGGGCATCTGAATGCCTTAAAGTAGAATTTTAGAAAAACAATTAATTTTAATAAATGTTGAAACAAGGGTGAACATCACTTTATCCTCGCTCCTGATTTTATTTTAGACTGTTTGAAGGTTTTAAGGGTTGGTAAGGTGCATTGGAAAGGTGACTCAACAAGGATTAATAAAAATGTTTCAAAATTCTAAAAAAATCACTTTCTAAGAGTAAATAATTATTGGATTTAGTTCTTATTCGATATTGATAGCATGTATAAGGGAAAGGGTGTAGTGAACTCTGAAAAATCATACCTACTTATTTGGAATCATTAAATCACAAAAGGTATCTTTCTAAAAAGGAAATTTCACAAAGTTTTAGGAAAGATATTTTAGACATCCAAAAAAAATCATTTGATGGGCTGAAATGGCCTAAACACAATGCAAATCACTGACTCTAGGGGTTTAAGATAACATTGGTTCAAAAAAATTGTAACTCTTTCATCCAGAATGATCTAAGGGCAACAAGACATCTTTAGAAAGGTAATTCAATGCCATTTTAGAAAAAAATCCAAAAAGTCATGAAAAATTGTTTAAGGTTGGAAAATGATTTTTCAAGTCATGGTTACAATGCTGCAACATGAAACTAGGTACTTTTCAGTTTTTTCTAGCTCCCTAAAGCTAGACTTGGGTTATGGACATTCAAATATGCATAGCTGAAAGGATAGTAGTGACAGTAGTTTCATAAACTCATTTACATAATTCGAAGTAGTTTGAGACAATGGAATAGCCATCAACCAGGTCACTAGCAAGGGCTTTAGATAGCAAAATTAAGGCAAAAACAACTTAGGACCAATTAAAAAGACATTTAATATGTGAAAATAAGAACATTTATCCTCATTAAACCTTGAATCTAAACAAGGAAAGCTTGGTTATTTCCCAAGATTGGAGGACTAATTGATAGAAAACATTATGTATGTATTAATCCTCATTTATTGAGGTCAACGTGAACCTAACTTGGGGAGGTTTTAAGAAAAAATAGAATTTTCACAATAAGGACAAGACATCAAGCAAGCATCTTTAATCATGTAAAATGCTCAAACATGGCATCAAATGATGAAAACATACTAAAATATCAACAAGACATTATTTTTATTAAAGAAACATGTTAAAGATGTGAACAAAATATGGATGATGCATGAACATACAAGAATATATTTATTGATGCATAAAACATGATATAAACATAGGAAAAAGTGCTTTCATGATGTAGACACATGTCAGAAATTTCATGATAGCATAAAGACATGATTTTCAGGCAAAGTAAATGCATGGATATACCAAAACATGTTTATAGAGGCATAGAACATGATACAAGCATAAAGGAAGATAAATATATGTTAGAAATTTCATGACAACATAAAGATATGATATGACATCAAAGAAAATGCATGGAACCTAAAAATGGTCAAGGTTGCCTAAAATGGGTTACTAATGTGATGAAAAATATGAAATGAGCAATAAACATAAAGAGATGCATTGAGAAAATATACCAACAAGAGTTCTAATAGCTTTTCCTCCATAAAGATAAGCTTTTTCTAAGCATAAATATTGTTTTTCAAGCTTTTTCTTACTTGCTATAAGTTAGGAAAGAAAAAAAAAAGGCAAAAATGGCTTAAAATAGTGCTTTGGAATTGTTTTTTTTTGGGTTGGTATGTGTAAACACCTCATTTTGTTTGGTCTAATTTTTGATATCTAGAGACTTAGTTAAAAGGTAATAGAATTAAAGAAATAAAAATAAAAAATGGGAATGACTGTTGGGTGCCATGTCGCTAGGCATTATTAGGTGACATAGCATTGGTGAAAATTTTTCTTTTGGGAAGGTTCATGATGCTTAGGGATCGCATTAAAGAAAAGTGTAAAAAAGAGACATCAAAGGTCACTACTCGAGGTATCACTAAGGTTATATAAACAAGCACAGGTCAATCATCTGTTATTCCCACCAAAGGTGAGGTGTTTGGAGGGCCAAATGTATGAAAAATTACATTTTTGCATGAACGAATCGATACGTAGCCTAGATGTATCGATACAAGGCCACTACATCATCAAATTCAAAGTTTCATAGGTTGTATCGATGCAAATGAGGCTTCTATTGATACATTTGTTTCATGTCATTAGCCAAATGTATCGATGCAAGGCTTGGCAATAGCTAAAATTTGATTTTGTATAAAATGCATTGATACATAAGCAATGTATCGATACATTTTGCAATTATTTGTATCGACACATTTTGGGTTTTTTTCCCTACATGTATCGATACAATTTGCATTGTATTGATACACTAAGGTAATTTTTGCCTAGCTCGTGTCATTTTTAGCCCTTGCTCCATTGGTTTGAAAATTTAATTTGCACATGTTTTTGGCACCAAAAATCATCAAAGTTCATACGAAGCCTCAGCATTAGACTTATGATTAGGTTTAATCAAATTTTTAAGTCCCAACTAGCCATATTAAGGGACACATGCATGACTTAATTCAATTTATTAGATGGCAACCTTGGATTTTCTCATTGCTCAACTGCCAAAAATGGTCTTAATCCATTATTTTTGCTAAGCCAGCCATTGTATTTAATGGACAACTGAGCATAGTACCTTGTCCACACATAAGGTACATGCACCAAAATCCTAAAATGCCTTTGTTTGTTGTATATGATCCCACTATTCACATGGTCATATAAGGCCAACATTCTCAGCTAAATAAACACACATTCAATCTAAGACAGTTATTCTAACACATTCAAACATTCTCTATAAAACACTTCATAGCCATCCTCTTCTCAAAAACCTTTTCATTTTTATAACTCCTCAAAGCCACAACCAAAAACCCCTTCAAAACCTTTTATTTTAGCTTCTTTTTGTCTCAAACCTCTTTTTTATTGCTAGTACATCCCTTAACTCATTTTGGCAACCCTTTTTTTGCTAATCAATAGCAACAAGAAGAGAGAAAATGAGCTTAAAGTTAACAAGTTTTTTACTCAAAGGCTAAAGCAAGGTTTAACGCTAGTTAATGTAACTTTCATTTCTTTTTACCTTATTTCCTTCTTTTATCATCATTTTAATCATTTTAAAGAGCCATATTCATGTGACCATGACCTTGTTCTTAGGACTTTTATGCTTTTATGGCCTTGTTTGTAGTAGACCTAAGATTTTTAGTGCTATATTGATCCTGTTGCCATGTTTCACTATGTTTATGTGCTTAATTTGCTTCAAAAACATGTTTAACGTTGTTCTAAAAATTCTAGCAAACCCCTTGTTTAAACATTTTCATATCATCCTCCATGACATGGCTTTTAATGTTGTTCATGAAGCAAGCATTTATATATGTCTCATTAGTCATTTTCTTTCATTTTTTTCATTATATACATATCAAGACACGATTTTTATTTGTCTAAAAATGTATTTACGTTCATTATCATGAATGTCATATTTGGTTTATAACATATTTGTTAAGATTCTTGAAGCAAGCATTTTTATGCATCTTATTAGTCATTTTCTTTCATTTTTGTCATCATCTACATGTCAAGATACCATCTTTGTTTGTTTATGTATGCTATTTAAGTTCATTGTCATGAATATAATATTTAGTCCTTAATATGTTTGTTATGATGCTTGTTTTATGATTAGCAAAAACCTTTTTTCAAAAACCCCTTAAGTTAATGCCATGCTAACCTCAATAAATAAGAATTAACATGGACTTGAAGTTTTTCTTCATTGGTTTTCCAATCTTAGGGAAAAGTCAAGTTTTATCTTTAGATTCAAGGTTTTGTGGCCAAATATTCTGTTTTGAAAGCCAAATGTTTTTCATTATTCTAAGTTATTGGTGCCTTGCTCTTTTGTCTAGAGTCCTTGTGTTTCTAATATGGTCAATAAGTTATTTCATTGTCCCCAACAACTTCAGGATTGTGTAAATGAGCTCGTGATACCATGTCACTCATTCTTTTCTGTCATGGATGATTGAATGTCCATGGCCTAGGTTTGGTTGTACGAAACCCTAAAAAACCAAAAATTCCCTTATTTTTGTCCTAATAGCACTATAGTATGAATTTAAAAATTATTTTCAAACCCTAAACCAATTTTCAAAACTGTTATGATATTTTTTTTCCTAAAAGAGCATTGAATTACCTTTCCAATAGTACCTTGTTTGCCCTCAGATCATTTCGGATGAGGAAGTTATGATTTTTCGAACTAATGCTATTTGGAACTGCTAGAATCAACGATTTACATTATGTTTGGGCCATTTCGACATATTAGATGATTTTTCCAAATTTTTTCAAAATATCTTCCTTTAAAAGTACATAAAATTTCCTTTCCAAAATGTTATCTTTTGTGAGTTAACAATTTTGTATGAGTCAGGAATCATTTTTTAAAATTTGTCACACCCTTTCCCCTACACGTGCTGTCAATATCGCACTTGACCAAAATTCAAAAATTATGTCCAGTGAGAAGGAGATATTTTTGGGATTTTTGGAATATTTTTACCTCAAATCTTATTGAGTAAAATTTTTAGTGGTACTTTACCTAATTCTTAACACCTTTGAATTTGCTTGAAATAAATTCAAAAAGGGAGACTGTGTGATGCTATCTCGTGTTTTCAACATTAGTTAATATTAATTAATTTTTCTGAATTTCCACTTTGAGGCATTTAAATGTCTCTTAATGGTCCTAATTAGTTCTTTCTAGTCAAATATGTGTGCCAACCCTGTTGGCTTAGATCAAGGTGCAAGCAATCTTTGTCATGTCACCTCTATTTTTCTAAATTTCTCTTTTAATAAAAATCACCTATTTTGTCAAGAGTTTGTCAAATGTGTCATTTTGTCAAGAAATCACTAAACTTTTGCCAAGATAAATCTTTTGAGCTCGTCTCTCCAAAATCATCAAAGTTTCCAGTGGGGATACTCCAACCCCACTCTCTGAGGGATACTCTAACCTTACTTTTACAAACTTTATTCAAATTTCAAAGCTTACCAAATTTTCATCTATAGGGATACTCTAACCCTATCTTCCAAGGGGATACTCCAACCCCTTTTTTTCAAAAATTACCAATAAATAGTTAAATTTCATTAATTTAACTTTGTCAATCTCATTTTTCTTAAAATTGTCAAGAAAAAAATCAAATATTCTCTTTTCAAAATTTTTTAAGACTTTTAAAAATTGAAATCTGATTTTCACACCTCGATTACTCAATAGGTCCTAATTCATCTCTAAAATTGTCGACTCGATTATTTTTAGGTAACCGATGATAATAAAGAGATACATTCCAATCATCCATTCCCTTCTTCTCTCTTTTGTGTTATTTATTTTATGCGATATTATTTATTTTTCATCTTACTGACATGTTTTCCCTTGTCTTGTTCATCTTGCATTCATATACTTAAGACCATTTTCAAAAAAATCATAAAGGCAATCTTTCATGTAGGTATCTCTCTAGTATTTGACATAAAATATTTGATTTTTGAAAAATTAAATCTGAAGATCATTTTTAGTTAATCTCTATGCTCTTTATTTCTTTAAGGCTCATATGAGATTTAAATTTTCTATAAAATTTGGGTTTACTATTTTATACAAAATTCACGCATTAAAAAGGGGATTATATTGAATAATGATGAATTAAAACCAATGAAACTGGAACCAAGTTAGGACATGGGTAGAAAGGTAATGATTTTGGGGGTTGCGAAAAGGTTTATACCTCTTTGAGCTTAATGAACTCTCAAACCCAACTGTCAGATTTTTGAACCACGCAAACCATGAAATTAATTTCTCGAGTTTCATAACTAGGAATATTAGTTTCAATAGGAATCTAATTATGCCTAGCCCAAATGATCGATTGTGACTCTAATTGTTGGCCACTTCATGGTGGCCACCCGAGACCAGCTGCATGATTGATTCATCTAATGATCTGTTATCATGGTCAATCGCTGAAAATGCATACTTCCCGCCCCATCATGTTAAAAAAAAAGTGTCCCAATCGAGAGGACATTTTCTCATCGACAAATACTTTAAAATCATGCATGATTCTTTCATGTGAGGCATGTTCCAACAGTATGAAAGGCTATGAAAGTGGAAATGCTTTAAGGTTTTTAGAGGCTATTATGTGTAGAGAACTTGTGTGTGTGTGTGTGTGTGTGTGTGTGAATTTCCTTCTCATCTGCACCAAAGTTGGCCTAAAATAGCCATCTAAGTAGTGAAGACAACATACATAAAACAAGGGTATTTTGGGACTTCAATGCATGTACCTCATATGAAAACAAGATATCATGCTCAGCTACCAGTCAATTCCATAGGCTTGCTTAGCAAAAACAGTGAATCAAGACCTTTTATGAACTTGAGCAATGAAAAAATACGAAAATGCCCTCTAACAAATTGCATTATGTCATGAAAATGTCCCTTACCATGGCTATTTAGGCCTCAAAAATTTAATTGATCCAATCACAAGTCCAATACTAAGGCCTTATATGGATCTTAATGATTTTTGGTGCCAAAAGCATGGCCCAATTTGAGTTTTGATGTAATGGTGCAAAAGGATGAAAATGCTATTGCTTAGGCCATTTTGCCTTTATATATTAATAATTTTTGTTTTGTGGCAATACATTAAACAAAGTTTGCCCAGATGTATGGATACATTGAAGAATGTATCAATACATTAAGGCTTGTATCAATACAGCCCCCTATGTATCGATACATTTTGGCCATTTTTAGTTACTGCCAAGCCTTGTATTGATACTTAAAGCCAATTTACTGATACATGAAGTAATGTATCGATACATTGAACTTTTGTAACAATACAACTTGTGAAATTTAAATTTTTGATGATATGGAGACCCTGTATTGATACACAATGACCATGTATCGATACATACATGCAAAAATGAGAACTTTATGCACCTTTGGCTCTCTAAATACCTTACCATGGCTAGGAATAATAGGGGATTAATCCAAGCCTATCTGAATAGCTTTTATGATGTCCCAAATTATGATCTTTGATGTATTGGACGAAGACCTAAAAATTATAGGGTGTCTACCACTCATTGAAATCTTTGATTAAGGTAATATATCATAATCACAAAAAAAGCTCACTTCACATAATGAAGATTTTACTAGCTCAATGTGAAAACCCATATCACTATGGCACATAATCTAATACAATTGCAAGATTCACAATTAAACCCAACATACGAGGTATTATTTATTCTAGTCTTAAAGGTCTTAATGCTTTGTTTTAGAAAACATATATATATATATATATCATAATAGATCTTTACACACTCATTTTGGTTTGGGCATTGACCAAACAAGTGAAAAGTCAAAGAAAAAAAGCTAACTAGTTCTATTTGTATAATGATTTCTTAAACTTCATAAATTATATAATTTATGAATAATGATTACTAAAGATAATAGTAGGATTAATTATTCGATTGGTTAAACATTTATGTTGTGTTCAATGAAAATGAAAAGATGGAAGAAAAAAAAACAATCTTTTTATCATTTTCTTCCTTTGTAGAAGAAAAATAGGAAGATTATGAGAAAATAAGTGAATTTGCATATTTCACTCCCTCTAAATCTACTGATTTCCAATATTGGAGAAAAACACTTATTCAATTTAAATAAAAGAATTTTATTTACTATTTTACTATTAATCTCTTTCCTTTTTGATTTTTTCATCATTCACCAAACAAAATAAAAAATAACTTTTCTCCATTTTTCTCTTTCCTTTTTCTCTTTTATTTCTCTTCGTTGTTTGCTTCGTTTACTTGAAAAGAAAGAAAAGAAAACGAAAAGAAAGAAATTCTAATGAGTATTACTTTTATGATTGAGTTACAAAATAAAATATGTTTTTACTTTTTCTTTCACTTTTTTCTTTTCAACCAAACAAAGTACTAATTTTATTAACTCATTTTAAGATAATAAAATAAAATTTTAACTCTTAATTCTTTTTTAGATATGCATAAATAACCAAATGTTAAAACAAATTAACATTATATTAATTATTTATTGTGATTATTAGTTTTTAATAAGTGTAATGTTATGAAAATCAATTGATAAATTAAATTTATTAAGTTATACTTAGTTTCGAATAGCCAAAATATCTAATGTTAGGAAAATTTATTTTATAAGTCCTTCCCACTATGTCACCTATAGGCTCATCCAATTAAATGAATCCATGTTGGGTTTTTTTTTTCCACATCATATCCAAATCAAAATTAAAATTTTCTAATACAGTCAATTGAAAATAAATTACAAAATGCAATTTTTTATCTAAAGTTAAGAGAAAGCGTTAGTTTTCTATCTAGCTAGAAAACCCTAGAAAAACCTAGGAAAGTTTTGTGATTATGAAGGACTTACGTACATAAAATATTTAAGAGCGAAGATCTGACACCAGTTCGAAGTGCAACAAAGAAAATCAATCAAATTCTCGTTCAGATTAAGAAATATCATCTAGCATACGAAAATTACTTAAACGAAGATATCAAGTTAAATCTTCTAAAAATGAAATAGTTGGGAAGAATGATGATTTGAGGTGCAACGAGGAAATGTAATTTATCAAATTGTGGAATATCTAATTTAGTGGTTCAAACTTAGTTGTTTAAGGCAGGGTAAGCATGCAGCTATATGAGCTACTTTAAAGGGAGAAGATAATGGGGTTAGGCTTGATTTTGATAATCAAATAGCTGTAGTTGTTGCTTTCATGTTAAGGCAAAGGCAAAGTAAAAAAAATCTTTGATTGGTTTAAAGATGCATTAAATATATGACCATCATGTGTTCTAGTGATGCTAATGAAAGATCAAGATGTATATGTCATGAACCTTATTATGCACAATCCAATTTAGTGATGTTAATGAAATATAAGGTTTTGAATTTTTTGATGTATGAAAATGTTTTTGCTTTAATTTAATATGTTATAACTTTAAGTCGTTCAACAACTCAATTATATTATTCATTTTACCACTTTTAATTGAGCCTTAATCATTTTACCTCTTTCAATTAAGCCGAAATTTATTCTTATGGATATTTCCTAAATTTGTAAGCATATGATTATCGATGCACAAGATAATTATTTTGCTAAAGCTATGAAAAAATGCAATGCAAGGAATTGGAAGAAAATAGGTGGGTATGAAAATTTTTAGCTAATTGTGTTTTAAAATTACTTATATTAGTTTTCCTGGATTTATCATTTTTAGAGGTTTGACCCTTGATATCTTTATTTTTCTCGGCTTTCATTTTTAGAATATTAACTGTTGATATCTTGGATTAGATAATTTCCATACACCAGATGATACTTCTAGATTTGAACGAGACTTTGATTGTTCTTCGTGACACTTTGAACCAATATTAGTAATTCCCATATACCACACGATGTTTCTAGATTTGAATGAGAATTTGATTTTTCTTTGCTACACGTTGAACCAATATTAGATCTCCACTCTTAAATATTTCATTTACATGATTCCTTCCTAATCGCAAAAATTTTCTAAGTTTTTCTAAGATTTTTTAGCCAAATAGAAAATTAACATCACCTTTTAACTTTAAATAAAAAGTGGCTTTTTATTTATATTCAATTAATTGTATTAGAAGAATTATTTTGTGATTTGGATATGACATATAAAAGCTAATATAGATTCATTTAATTGGATGGGCCTATAGATGACATGGTGAGAAGACCTGTAAAATAATTTATAGTTATAACAATATCAAATGAATTAGTTTTAAATATCACCATTTTGAATTATGGCAAGGCAAACTATAAAATATTACACTATTACTATTAAATTATTAGTAACATATATTTTCAATAATATCCACAATTTAATACTTCATTGGATATTTATTAATTATAGTATTTGTCAAGTGTGTCACAAAGAAATTAAAGTTCTTATCTACATAATAGTAAAAATTTTACAATAACAACTTAGAAATTTAGTAACAATGACCATTTTCATTCATTGAAAAGATATTCTCCATATTCGTTCATTTATTATACATAATTACTTATTGTTTTATCTATTTTAAAAAAAGTATGGTGGTTATGTTAAAAAATAATTAAAATTAATAAATGTATTAACATGTAAAGTTTGTCCAATGTTCAAATTTATTATTTTTAGATTTAATATAAAATTATAATTTATGAAAATAAAAAAGTCAATATAATTTTTAACCTTTCTATCTTACAAATTCACTTACATTATAAGGTTATGAAAAATTAAAACACTAAAAAATAAAGTAATTAATGAAATATTTTCAATAAAATTAAAATATTTAGTTATAAATTGGATATATCTTATTAATAATAAAAATTTACAACAACAATTTAGAAATTTAATAAACAACTATAATTATTTTTGTTAATTCGAAAGGTTCTCACATTTGTGCTTTTATATATACTAGTACTAGTATTTGTTGTCACATATGTCATACATAAATACTCATTGTTTTATTTATTTTAAAAATATTTAGTGTATATTCTACAAATACTTAAAATTAATAATTGCATTAACATGTAAAGTGTATTCAATTTCTCACTTATAGATTTATTATTTTCAGTTTTTATATAAAATTAAAATTTATGTAAATAAAAAAGTCATAAAACTTTTTAATTTTTTTTTTCATTTACTACTAGAGGTTGTGAAAATTAGAACTCTAAAAAACAAGCAATGTAATGTAAAATTTAACTCTCTTTTGTTCATATCAAATAAATATATTTAATGAAAGATTTTTAGTAAAATTAAAATTATTACTTATAAATTAGATAATTCTTATTAATAACAAAAAAATATTACTATGAAAATTTAGAAATACAGTGAATATCTATGATTATTTTCTTCAATTCAAAAGATTCTTAACATGGTGCTTTTATATATATTAATCATTACATCATGTGATGTTATATGTTAATTATTTTTGAAAATTTTAACTTATTTTTGAGGTATAGAGTTTTAACCAAAACCTTAACACTGTTTGTAAGATGAAAAGTAAAAAACTACATCCTATTAACTTTGGCAATTTCAATATTTCGAAAAATTAATAAAGTTTTTGATAGAAGTAGATTAAACATATAGTAAAGTTATAAGCCAATCACGAAAGTTGATAAATACTTTGAAAATAATTCATCACTCAAAATGTAAATGTTCAATAATTTTTTTCTTAAAAAGTAAAAGCACTTTATGTTCTAAAGTGCAATATGTTAAAATATGGCAAATAAGAAATCGCAACATCAATTTATATAAAATAAAAAATTAAAAGGAAATGTTATCACAATATAAGTTAAAAATTTATTACGAAATAAATTTATTTAAACAAAATCTTTCCATTAAATTAGAATTCTCATTTATAAATGTGATAAATTTTGTTATCAAATCATTTGACCAAGTCTTTTAATAAAAATATTAATTTTTATTTATAAATGTGATGAATCTTATTAATAATAAAAAATATTTAAAATGGTAAAATTAGTAATATAATAAACAATAATAGATATTTTGGTCAATTCAAAATATTACCTACAATCATTTTTTATATATCATAGATTATTTATATTTAATATTAATGTTTATAATTTATATCCAAAACTATATTATACATATATAAATATATAAATATAATGGCCAATGAAAGTTAAATTATCTATTGCATTTGCATTTACAACCATGTCTCTTATACAAGTCCAAAA
>JAQSVH010183389.1:0-19140 GCA_029448705.1 Adansonia digitata | reverse complement strand
ATCCAATTTAGACTTAAAAAAAATGTTTTGATTAATTTTAAAGTCTAAATTCGTGATCAGATATGTGTTTTAATCTTCCATGATGCAAAGAAACGAGTTAAAATCGAGTTTTAGATCAATGGTGGAAGAGTCAAAATTGCCCGGACCGTGAAAATAGTCTGCATGTATCGATAAATTGCATAATGTATCGATACATTTGGTCCAAAAACCTTATGTGTATCAATACTATGAATATTGTATCGATACAATGATCAATGTATCGATACTATGAGCAATTGTATCGATACTATGCACCACTATATTGATACATGTTGATGTGTATCGATACACTCCTTTACAGAATGCATGTTTTGGTCCTGGCATGGTCTAGTATCGATATAAAGGCTTATGTATCGATACATCTACATGTTCTATCGATACAAATGGGGACATTTCAAATTTTTGGCACGTTGGAGCATTGTATCGATACATGAGGACCATGAATCAATACATTCAAGTAAAATTTCGAATTTTCTCATATCTTTTTTCCCCGGATACCTTGGACTACATCATTTGATGCCACATCTTTGTATTTACCTTTGAAATGATCCCTAGGCCTTCTTGACATCCTCAAAATACTTTTTTGTCAGGTGACGTTCAACGCCCCCTTTTACGTCCATGCTCCAGATTGCCAAAAATCAGCTCGGACAAAATAAGGTGTCTACTAAAGATGATAAGGTATTTGCTTGGAACTATGAAAGCAAAACCTTAATCACCAAAGAATCTAACTAGCAAGCAGCAAGTGTAACATTTCAAGGGTAAGTCACCTAACTTAAAGTGGTCGATGTTATGCCCTGATAGCATCAAAAATAGCATTTAGCAATAAAATGCCAATCTCGTTTCTTGAGCATCGAAGTCTACTACCAAGAACTCGAATTCAATAGTAGTGAAGGATCCAGTAAGTGAGAAAAAAGCTATAAAATTCCTCAAATTCATCAAGCATAGTAAATACAGCACTATTGATCAGTTGAACAAGCAACCCACCAAGATATCTGTGTTGTGACTGCTATTGAATTCAGAAGCTCATAGGACTGCCCTTCTCAAGGTTCTGAATGAGGCTTATGTCCTTCTCGACATCTTTATAGGTCAATTGGATCGCTTAGTGAACAACATCACAGCTGACAATTACATATCTTTCAGTAATGATAAAATCCTGCACGGAGGAAAAGGAAATTACAAGGCCCTCCATATCACCACACATTGTAAAGGCAACATGTTACCCAAAGTGCTCATTGATAATAGGTCAACTTTAAATGTAATGCCCATGTCATGCTTGAATAAGCTCTTTGTTGATGCATCTCATATCTAGAATAATCATACTATTGTAGCGTTTGATTAGCTCGAGTTGATGGCTTTATGGAGGTTTTGATTTTGACTTCTTTTGGGTTTTCTTCTATTCCACGGTTTATGGTTTCAGTGGGTTCTCATAAGGTAATATTTATTTTTTTCTTATTCAACTAGTCTCAATAGGTCTAAGGGTATGAGGTTCTCCTTAGGTTCCTCTTCATATTTGACCTCACTGACACATTGATTGCTCAAAATCAATTCTTAAGGTTTCAGTATGAACTTTTATGTCATATTCATTAGGATACCTAAAAATATGGAAAAAAACAATATAAGTGGAAGAAAAAAAAGTCTAAGGTCAGCAAAAATTATGAACACAAAGAATGAATGCAAAATGCTTAGTCATTTTCATTGATAATACATAATAAAACCTGTCCATACAAAGGATCCTACAATGCTTTTGGGTAAAAGCATGTAGGTTTAGTTCATCACATTACTTTAAAATAGACTTGAATAATGCAGGAATCTCGATCTCAGTCCAAACACTTGGAACAAACCCTAAAGGGCACAGGCTAGTCTCTAGCCTTATAGTTGAAATCTTTGGCTCGCCAATCATATTAATGGAGATATCCTCGAATGCTTTGTTCATAAATTTCCCCTCAAACCTGAATGCAAACCAATCCAGCAAAAGTTAAAAAGGATGAAACTAGAAATACTCTTTATGATGAAGAAAGAAGTCAATAAGTAATTTGAAGTAAGATTTCTCTAAGTAACCAAATATCCTCAATGGGTAGCCAACATAGTCCCAGTTCCTAAGAAGGATGGTAAAATACGAATATGTGTGGACTATAAGGACCTGAATTGAGCTAGCCTTAAGGATAACTTTCCTCAACCTCACATTGAGACCTTAGTAGATAACACTGCCAAAATTACATTATGTTCTTTCATGGATGGGTTTTCGGGCTATAATCAAATCAAAATGGCAGCTGAAGACATGGAAAAGACCACTTTTGGGACCATGTAGAGAACTTTCTACTATAATATGATGCCTTTCAGGTTAAAGAATGCCAAGGTAACTTACCAAAGGGCTATGCTAACATTATTCCATAACCTTATGCATAAAGAAATAGAGGTCTACATGGATGACCTGATCGCCAAATCACTAAAAGAGAGTGAACATGTTGCCAATCTATGAGAACTCTTTAAAAGGCTATGCAACTACTAGCTCAAGCTAAATCCTACCAAATGCATATTTGGCATCACCTTCGATAAATTATTGGGGTTCATTGTGAACAACAAAGGAATAGAGGTGGATCCTGACAAGGTTAAGGCTATTCAAAACCTACCATAACCTTGAACTCAAAAGGAAGTGAGAAGCTTCTTAGGAAGACTGAACTATATAGCCCGATTCATATCTCAGTTGAGTGATAAATGCAATCCAATCCTGCTAAAAAAACAAAATCCTGGAGAAAAAAATCAAGAGTGCCAAGAAGCTTTCAATAAGGTCAAACACTACCTTTCAAACCCTCTAGTACTTATGCCACTAATGTCCAGACAACCACTAATTTTGTATCTATCAATCCTAAACAAGTCAATGGGCTGTGTATTAGGACAAATGATGAATCAAGAAAAAAAGAACAGGTTGTCTATTACTTAAGTAAGAAATTTATAGAATATGAAAATAATTATTCATTCATAGAGAAGCTATGTTGCGCTTTACCTTGGATAGCCTGAAGGTTAAGGCAATAAATGTTGTACCACACTACATGGTTAATCGCCAAGCTTGATCCCATCAAGTATTTGTAAGAAGCCCTTGCCTTGTCTGAGAGATTAGCCAGATGGCAAGTTATGCTTTTTGAGTACAATATCGTGTATGTGAACCAGAAAGCCATTAAAGGTAGTGCAATAGTAGACCTTTTGGTAAGTCAAGCCATATATGACTATCAACCTTTAAACTTTAAGTTTTTTAATAAAGACTTGATATGCATATTCGAAGTAGAGAACACTGTCGATTTGGGTCATCATGGAAAATGTACTTTGATGGAGCTTCAAATGCACTAAGGCATGGAATTAGGGCAATTCTCATCCTCACCCGAGGGAAACCATTACCTTTTCAAAACCAAATTAAATTTTGACTGCACTAACAACATAGCCAAATATGAGGCCTGCATCATGGAACTTTAGGCAGCCATTGAAAGGGGCATTCAAACACTATAAGTGTTTAGAGATTCAACCTCATCATTTACTAACTGAAAGGAGAATGGCAAACATGTGATGCTAAACTGATCCACTATAGGAATCTGATATCAAAATTGAAGAAAGAGTTTGATGATATTAGCTTTCAACATCTACCTCGAGAAGAAAACTAAATTGCTGATGCCTTGGCCATTTTATCTTTCATGTTTAAACTCAATCGAGCATCGGACATTGCTCTTATCCAAATGACTATCTGTTCAACCCTAGCACATTACCAAATTGAAAAAGAGAATGATGGTTTGCCATGGTATCATGACGTTCTTCAACACATCAAGGATCAACTATACTCAAAAGGTGCCACCGAAGTTGATAAGAGAACCATCAGACAATTAGCTACGAACTTCATGTTAGATGGTGAGATTTTGTACAAGAAAGACTGGGATCAGGTGTTAATCTGATATATGGATACCTCTAAAGCCAAAAGAATACTTGAAGAAGTTCATGAAGAAAATTGTGGTACGCATGCTAATAGACATCGAATGGCAAGACAAGTCATGCGATCAGGTTATTATTGGTTGACTCTCGAAAAGGACTACATTGACTATGCTCGAAAGTGTCACAAATACCAAATCTACGCCGTCAAGATCCATGTCCCACCAACACCTCTACATGTTATGATAGCTCCATGGCCTTTCTCTCTTTAGGGCATGGAAATGATTAGACTGATTACCCACAAGGCTTCTAATGGGCATCGCTTCATTTTGGTCATGATCGATTACTTCACCAAATGGGTAGAGGTAGCTTCTTATGCCAATGTCACCAAATCTGTTATGTGCAAATTTGTGAAATGAGACATCATCTATAGATAAGGTCTTTCTGAACATATCATCACTGACAATGCACACAACCTAAAAAATAAAATGATGCAAGCAATCTACTCTTAGTTTAAGATTCAGATCGAAACTCTGTCCTATACCGTCTAAAGATTAATGAAGCAGTTGAAGCAGCCAACAAGAATATCAAGAAGATAGTTGAAAAGATGGCTGAGATGTATAAGGATTGGCATGAGAAGTTACCTTTTGCCTTACATGCCTATCATACACAGTAGAAACTTCCATGGGTGCCACGCTATTCTCTTTGGTCTATGGCATGATAGTTGTCTTGGCAATTAAAGTTAAAATCCCTTCACTTAGAGTTCTAATGGAATCATAACTTGAAGAGGCTGAATGGGTTAAAAATCAACACGAGAAGCTCAATCTCATCGAAGAAAAAAGAATCAAAGCCATTTGTCATGGGCAGATGTATCAAAAGTGCATAATGAGAGTCTATTATAAGAAGGTCCATCTTCGTTAGTTCCAAAAAGGTAACCTGGTGCTCAAACAAATTCTCCTAATACATAAAGAAACTTGCAGAAAATGGACTCTAAATTAGGAAGAGCCATATGTGGTGAAACACATATTCTCTAAAGGAGCCCTAGTCTTAATCGAGATGGATGGCAATGACCTACCTAATGTCGTGAACACTAATTCTATTAAGAAATACTATACTTGAAAGGACTTTAGGATGAAAACCCAAAAGTGCATCCTATTAGTCCCTCGCCTACCATTCATAAAAAAATCCAAAACAAAACAAAACAAAAAAACAAAAAAATAATTAAAAAAAAGAAAAAGAAAACCAGCTTAAGTTGAAGAAAACCCGAGAGGGTGGCTTAAGTGATCAAACCTTCTCATTCAAACAAAGCCAAGCCTAAACTTTCGTTAGCCCAAAACCAATCTTCCCTACATTGATAACTCTAGCCAAGACACCAAGTCATAACCTAACCTATATGTTCTATGTTAACCAACCCTACCAAAACTTTATCCGTACCTACACTCAAAAAATGAGAACTGCCTAACTGTAAGGCTTTATTCCACCATAGGGCAGTTGAAAAATTCTTCTTATAAGTTGGCCAACTCTAAAAGGATTAATTGCTCGAGAGAAATCTCTGAAGGTAGTCAGTAAAGGATTCATGTCATCAACATCAAAGCCAATTGACAAAAAAGACTCTTCTTGTCTCTTTTGTATTCCAAAATTTTTCACAATCTCATAAGTTTGTCACAACTTGTTCTATCTTTCTTTGAATGAAAATACAACCGTTTGATTTCTTGCATAACCTTTTTGTAACCTTACATTCCATGTTGCATCATGTTTATCCTTTAATTGATAATATTTGATAAACAGACAAAACTGATAACAGGATTTCCCAGCATTACTTCAAAAAATTAAACTTTGTAGGAACTTTGTTTCATGTTTAAAGACTAAGAATGAACTCTTGGGGCCACAACCAGTCTTGCTCTAGGACTTCAATCTTAACCTTATCCCAGTAAGTGGTCATGGACCTCCTGTACCTCTAAAAAAGAGACAACCTTAACATTTAAAGCTTTTAAAGATCTAGAGCAAGATTGACAAACCCTAGACAAAGGGCCGCCTCACTAAAGCCAAAGAAAGCCTAAAACCAACTATTAGATTAGGCCTCTAAAGTCATCACCCTTGTATCAATTAGGCAAGCATTTGTATCTCCATGCATTTTGCAGCATTCAACATCTTGTAGGTATCAGCTCCCATATGTAGAAGTCAAATATATAAGGAACTTAAGGTACCATTTTTTTATTGTCAAAAAACCTTAAAAGGCCTCAAGTAAGTACCTTTGACCTTATGTGCTCATTCAAAATCACCCAAAAAGGATATCTAAACTCATTTCCTTCTAGTCCTCAAAGAACGAGATGCTTTCTAAAGCCCACAAAAGTTGGTGGCACCTTCCTACCTCAGTCCTTAAAGGGCAAGACAATTAATAAAGCCATACAAGTTAGCAGCACCTACCTACCTTAGTCCTCAAAGAGTAGGACACTTCCCTATTTTAAAGCCCACATAAGCTGGTTGCAACTACCTACCTAAGTCCTTAAAGAGTAGTACGCTTCCCTACTTTAAAGCCTACATAAACTGGTGGCAACTATTTACCTTATTCTTCAAAGAACAAGATGCTTCCCTACCATAAAGTTTACACAAGCTGGTGGCAACTACCTACCTTAGTCCTCAAAGAGCAAGATGCTTCCCGACCTTAAAGCTCACACAAGCTGGTGGAAACTACCTATCTTAGTCCTCAAAGAGCAAAACACTTATTAAAGCCCACATAAGTTTATGGTACCTATTTACCTTAGTCCTCAAAGAGAAGGATGCTTATCAAAGCCTACACAATCTATTGGCACTTGTCTACCTTAGTTCATGACAAGTTGGATGTTTTTCTTTACCTACCTCAAAGGCCACACATGCTGATGGCACCTGTTTGAAAAAAAATGAAAAACAACTTAGTAGGGAGTTTAAACCGTAAAAAACTCATCAAAATCATTTTTTTAAGTTGTTTAACCCATCTCGACATGATACTAAATAACACTCCACTTCTTAGCAGGCACACAAATCCATCATCCCATCTAAATAAAATGGTGTCTATTTGTCTTTACCCTGTTCCTAACACTTAGCAATAGCTAAAAAAGGGCAGCTATAGATACCTTATTCTGTTCAGACCAGTTTTTGGCATCCTAAAAGTTAGGTAAAAGATGATAAAATAAAAAAATAAAGATAAAAGCTGGAGGATGACTGTCGAGCACTGTGTCACTAGGCATTATTAGGTAACACGCCATCAGGCGAAAAAATTTTTTTTGAAGGTCTAAAATGCCTGTGGGCTGTATTAAAGAAAATACAAAAATGAGGCATCAAAGGACACTTTTCATGGTGTCACCAAGGTTATTCGAATGAATACACAAATTAATTTCCCATTGTTTATGACCAAGTTGAGGTAAATTGGGAGGCCACAAGTATGTATAAGTTATATTGGGGCACAAATACTGATACAAGGACTTTGCGATACAAAAAACATGAATTTTCACATGTTGTATCGATACCCAAGGTGTGGTATAATACCTGGCATGTTTGTATTGATACAAACCTTGGCAGTAGCTAAAGTTATGATTTTTGGCAAAATGTATCGATACACAAGCATGAGTATTAATATAAATCCATAGAGTATCGATGCATGCCTCTAAGTCTCGAGACTGAAAACAGTTTTTTCTTTTAGTATCGATACACAGCTCATTGTTTCGATACTTAAAAGTAAAAAGTACCTTGTGTATCGATACAACATGATTTGTATTGATATACCAAGGCATTTTTCCTAGTTTGAGCCATTTTTTAGCCTTTGAAAACCTGATTTAAACATGTTTTTGCACCAAGGAACTATCATAAAACATTACAAACCTCAACTATGGGTTCATTAACGGATTCGAACAAATTTTTAGAGTCCAAACAGTTAATGAAAAAGGTTATTTTCATAAGATATATGGGTGTAAGAGGGTAGGCTAGGCATATCTCTAATTTTTCTACCTCCTTACTCAGTATGGCACAACTAATAAAAAAAGAGTCAACTCAACATGACAGCTAGAGATATCCCCTGGTGTAGAAGAAAAAAATGAAAAATGCCTTTTGCATTGTCTTCTAAAAGAAGGGGCTGAACAAAAAAAAGAGGAGAACAAAACCAGCTATCTCAAATAAAAAAAAACCTTTCTCAACTATCAAAAAAGCCCGCTAGCAATCCCAAAAAACTTTTCATCCATCCCTATAAATCCTTCAGCCACTCTAGCTTTAACAACTCACCAAAACACTATTCCATTACCTTCTACCCTCAACCAACCTCTATTTCAGTAACTCCCCAAAACCACCACCAGAACACCTTTAAAAACTTAGCCTTTCTCACACTTTCATCCTAAAAATAGCCCATCAGCAACCATATTACTAAAAAGCTTCTTCTTTTCACCTTTTTCTTGCCAAACAATAGCAAAAAGAAGAAAAGAATTAAGCTTAAAGTCACTGCTTTAAAAAAAAGGAAACTTCAAGCTTTTGCTGGTATATTTTTTACCTTATTCCATATATTTACTGTTTTGATCATCCATTTCATTTTAGTGAACCCTTCATGTTGCCATGACCCTTTTAATACTCCCATGCATCTTTGTTGCCTTGGTTGTGGTAGTCCTAGGATTTTAATGACCCTCTTGACACCATGATGTTGTGGGATACATAAACTGACCATGATTCATTTTCATTATCATACAGCCTATTTCCATGCACCTTTTGCCATGTTCCTTCCATATTCACTTGCCCATTTCATCTTCAAATGGCCACCTTAATGTGTCTCAGTATGTTCAAATATTTTTTTTATGTTTTAAGAAGGTTTATGAAATAAAAATGTTGTCTTCATAACTCCAACATCCACCCCTTTGTATAAATATGTTTATATCATATCCATGCATCCTATTTGTCATCTTCTTGCATCTATGTCACCTATTTCCATTTCAAAATGTCAAATTTGCTTATTTGTATATTTAATCCAGGTTTATCTTTCTATGTGTTGTATTTTGTTCATGATATCTCCATTAAAATGCTTGCCTGTCTCTTACAAATTGATTTTTAGAAACTTCCCCAAGTTCATGTTACTTTCAATAGATGAAGCATAGCATAGACTTAATGTTTTCATCAAATTGGCCTCCTAATCTTGGGGGCAAATCAACATTTTAGATCTAGATTCATAGTGAAAGAAGTTTATTTTCAAAAAAAAATCTTTTTTAGTATTAATCGTTGATTTTAAGCCTCGCGTTCTTTTTGGTGACATGGTCAATAGGTTGTTCCATCATCCCAAACTACTCCAAGATTATGGAATGAACTTGTGAAGCTTGTGTTACCTTTTTGTGAATGTTCGAATGTCCTAAACCTGAATCTATCTTCAAAAAATTCAAACATTGAATAATCCCTTTATTTTGGCTTTAGCAGCAGTATAGTCCAAAATTAAAAATTCATTTTCAAACCATAAAATATTTCCTTTTATTTGTATAATATTTTTTTGTTAAAGGGCATTGAATTACCTTTCTAACAGTGTCTTATTTGCCTTGGGGTCATCTTAGATGAGGGAGTTACTATTTTTCAAACCTTTGCTATTTGAAACCCTAAAACCAACGTGCAACACTCTATTTGGGCCATTTCAACCTATCAGATGATTTTTATAAAATTTTTAGATATTTTTTTGAAAAGGTTCATAGAATTCTTTTTTTCCAAAAAGGTATTATCCATCATATAATGATCCTAGATAAGCTTAGAATGATTTTTCAAAATTCATCATGCCCTTTTAATTCTACATGCTGCTAGAGCTGAGACGAACCCAACTTCAAAAATTAATTCTACCTAAATAGTGATTTTTTAGAATTTTTAGAATATTTTTATATTAAACCTTATCGAGCTACCTTTCCAATAGTACCCCATTTACCCTCTGAAGTCTTTAAATGCACCCAAAAAATCCAAAAATTGAGATAATACGATGATGTCCCTTATTTTCAACCTAATTTTTTAGTCTCTTTTTATCAAGAAGTTTGGATGTCTCGAAATGCACCCGTTCAGTCTCCCTCACAACACCGACCCTCTTTAACTTGGATCAAGGTTAAAATACAAAAAATAGGGTTTCACATTAAAATTTTTGCTAGTGGAGATACTCCAACTCCACTACTTAAAGGGGATACTCCAACCTCATTTTTTAATCAAAGATTTAAATTTTCTCTTTGTTCAAAAATGTTTTCCTAGCTTTGGAGATAATCCAACCCCATTTTTTTCACTTAAAAATTCAAATTTTTGCTTTAATCTTAACTATTTTCATAACTCTATTTTAGGGGATACTCCAACCCCATTTCACCGAGGGGATACTCCACTCCCGCTTTTACCTCAAAATTTTAAAATTTTCTTTCTTTCGGATGCCTCAAACTTTTTTGATAAAAATCATCTTTCTTGTTCAAATTACCACCGAATCCAGACCGACCTCTAAAATTATCATCCCGATTATTCTTCAATAATCGAAGGCAATTATGAGATACATTTTGATCGCCCCTCTATTTTTATGTTCTTTTGTTTGTGATTGCTTGTTTATGACATTATTATATTTCTCATTTTTCAAGTTACTAACTTGTTTCCTTTTGTCGTGTTATTATGCATTCATATTTAAAATTCATTTTATACTTAAATTTATGAGACGATGTTTCATGTTGGCATTTTTTCAGTGCCTAATATGAAACATCCAATTTTAAAAATTTAATCCGAACATCATTTTCATAAAAAATCCCTATGTTCCTTACATCTCCGAGGCACATAAGTGATCTAATTTTTTTTAATAAAAACCTCAGATTCACATTTTCCAAAACTTTATGAATTAAAAAGGATTATATCTAAATAGAAACCAAATAAAATTGATTTAATCGAGACCAAAGTGAGATATAGTTAGTAGGTATTGATTTCGGGTGTCATGAGGATGCTAGTCTTTCCCTGCACGTAACCAACTTCTAAGCCCAACCAATAAATCTGTAGAATTCATAGACCTTGAAATTAATGTTTTGAGTTTTGTAACTCGTGATATTGTTTTCAATAGGCATATGAACTTGTCTAGCCTAAAATGATTGGCGGTGACTCTAAGTTTATGGCCACATTATGGTGGCCATCCAAGTCCAGTTGGATGAGTGACTCGTATGACGGTACCTACCCCTTCATATTATCATGCCTAATTCAAGTCCTAATCAAGGGATAGCTCCAAGGCTTGACCAAGACCAATCATCATTTATTTTTAAGTCGAGCATGCTATGCCTTTCGGATGGTCTGAAGTTTTAAAGGTCAGGCACATGGTGACAGTTTACAATCCTAAATTTATCACTTCCTTCAACAACTTAAAGGCACTTTTCTAGTGACTGATACTTGTTTAAGTCTTTATCATTTTTTGAGGACCTCTTTGTTTTCTCTTGTTCCATTTACTTATTGAGATCTGGTAATATAAGCCTTGCCGATAAAGAGCTTGCACCCTAAAATCCTTGGACCAGATGGGATGTTGCTGTAGGGTTAATGTAAATGAATGGCTAAGTTGATGGGATATTTGCTGTAGCAGGATGTTATCCATACAATGCCTTTCTTGAGCATTGATGGCTTTAGTACCATCATTCAAGTTGCTCTCGAGATTAACTGGTTTTTTCCCATGTTGACATGCTTATTTGTCTTTTTTCCTTCAAAATCTCAAACAGTAGCTTAGTCAATTCCATAATTTGAGCTTGGAGTTCTTTATTCTTGTAGAGTGATTATTCTTAAAACTTCTTATACATGAGTTCAATTTTCTCAATGCAGGCTTGGTGATCATTTTCCATCGTTGTTTGATGATTGCAAGTGTTATATCCTTTAGATTATTACTAGATTAGACTTTTATTATATGTCATGAGCATGTTTGATAACACAAAGATGGGTATGCAATTAGATGACAATTAACATGAATGCATACAGTAGTAAAAAGATTAGATTAGTCATACAAATGCACGTGGACAATCAAACTTAGGGAGTAGTTTCATCAATAGCATCTTTTATTAAAGTAACAAAATATATTCCATTACACCCAATAACATTCAAAAATACCTGACATAATTGCATTGCTTGATCACATGTTCTATAAAATACAACAATTTTTGTTCATGGGTTCCAATGGGCAAGATATCACGTGTCAAGGATTGAGCTACATCTATCATGTTTTCCACCTTCAGTTGGGCTAACTAAATATACTTGGTGAGATAGCAGTGATGGTTTTAATAATTTTAGCAAACTTGATCAGCCACTTGTAGCCATTCTTACTCTCGCTGCTTAAAGGCTTTTAATAGATAATTAATTTGGTCGTAACAAGCTTATAAGGGATGCTCTAAATCTTAAATTATAAGTGTTAGAGTCTTATTCTTAACCTGATTTGCTCTCAAATATTGGATTTGAGCTTTTAGTCATCCATTCTTCCTTTGATAAGTTGATATGAGGGCATGGGTTCTAACTCATTTTTTCTTATTGACCGTAGCTCCTTCTTTACATTGATGTAGTTCCTTCTCCAGTGTTCCAATTTCTACTTCCTACTCAACTGGCAACTTATTAAGGCATCTAGACCTGTTTGCTTTGCTTAAGGCCTATAGTATCTCCTCAAACTTTCAAAATCCTCTTTAAAATGATTTTTCTTTTGGTGGCCCTATTCACCTCAATATCCTAGAGGTAAAGGTTTATTTCTAATTGACTCTTTTATTCCTTTAAGTGATTGATTTCCTTAGCTAAGGTTGCCTTTTCTTATTTGAACTCATGCTTGAGCAACTCGAATTCAGAGAGAAATTCATCAGCTGATACTTATGTTGTTCCAACAGCAAACAAAGGCAAGGAGTTATTGATACAATGAATTCTTTGCTCGTTGTATCACGAGGTCATACTACTTCCTCTCTAATACCTCTCCATGCGATAGGTTTGTCTCCAAGCGTAGAAAGATAGCAGAAATTTCAACTAGTAATCAGGATCACCATAACCAAAATCCCATTGCTCTAGATCTTGAACAAAGGGAATAAATTGTCGATACTGAAATTGTCATAGGACTAGGATGGGTGCATAACTAGTGCTCACCATAATACCATGAACGGCGTATAACTGTAATTTCTACATTGGTATATGATTATTTATGGTGAAAATCAAGAGGCATTCTATGTCATCTCTTCTCTAATAAGGTTCCCAAATTTTTAGATCGATTGCTCTTTAGACTTGTATTAAGGTCATTCTTTCTCGAGGGCCTTGGAAATTAGGCTAAAGCTAGGTCAGAAGTTGTATGACATCCTATTTTCTTTAAGACAAAAGTGATTGGCAAGCCAAAGTCAAGAAGTGGCATACATCCAACGAAGTGACTAATACCCATTTCCTTGTAGTAAAAAGTGAGAGCTAGAATAGTTTCGGCAACGATGGCCAATGCCAAATTGATGTTATAGTATAATTAGGAAATGAGATCTATTACCCTAGCTTCAACATAGCCTAATGTTTTTGAAAATATGACCAGACCATATATTTCCAGAGCATAGATATCTTGAATCTTTTTATATCAATAGTACTTGTTATTGCTTCTTTTAAACTAGCCCATGAGATACACTCGCTATTCTTCTTTGTCTTGATATGATCCTTGATTTAGGATTTTGTTGCCCTGAGATTCTAAGCTACTGTTTTCTTAAAAGTTGAAGGGTGCAAAGCCTAATAATATATTCTATCATTCTTGGCCTTTCGATATTGAATGACATAGTGTATTCGTCAACTGTGGAGACCAAATCTTCATGATTGAAAGTGAAACATTGATATGCTGGGTTCCAAAACTGAGATGATGCTTGCAACAAAACAACATCTAAATAGACTTGAAGTAAAAAGGCTATGTCTTTGTATCTCTTTGTGAATAATTCTTTCTTGATATTATCCCTACTAGTCCATACATACTTCAGATCTTACCAATCATTCTGACGGTACCCTATCTTGAGACATACTTAAGTTTAAGAATATCCCTATCTTCACATCGTCGATGTTTAGACCATGCTTGAACTTTCTCAAAAGGCTTTAAATCTAAAGTAGACTGTTGCTCCATGATAGATACCCCTTTATGAACATTAAATCATTGATTAATTGTCCCATAATGGCTATGATTAGGATGAAATGATGCATGCATCAAATAGAAAAAAAGGAACAAGTTAGTGATCATACAAAATAATAATCATAAAAATAAGGGTATATACAAAAAATAGTAACAAAATGCATCATAGAAATTACTTCGACAATGGGCAATATGATGCCTAAAGGCAAACATAACAATCGACAACAAACAAATAGCATAATGGCATGTCCAAATTAAAAATGCCTCTAGCAAGGTGGCACGATACCTTGCAGGGACCAGAGTAACCAATTAAGTGGTGACATTCGTTAGTCAATACCTATGATAGGTACATGTTAAGCTGTCATTTGGATAGCATGATGGCTTATTTTGGTTAGATATAACTTTTTTTTAAGGTGACATAGGGCATTGTAGGCGATGACATCCATTTGTTATCACCCACTTATTAAGGAAAGTTGGTTGTAGAACATAACAGCATACCTTAAAAATGATCATGAAAAAAATAACAAATATGGGCAACAATGTCTATTATAGCCTCTGTAACATGGTGTGTAGGAGTGAAAGTAAGAAGTGTTTTTCTGAATGACCCTTATTCTTTGTGTTATTCTAATAGTACTTTAGCATGGTTTGACATGGTTTGGCTAGTAGGGTTCACTATATGGGTTTAAATGGATACCTTGATTGGTATCCAAATCATTCCTCTATCTAATAAGGACAGTCAAGGTACCCCTATCCTAGGCCCATCATGGGTTTAACGGATTGGGTTCAATCTGATGGGTATATTTCCCTATGTAAATGCAGAAAGGTACTCACAAGGGACATAGGTAATTTACAACCCAAGAGGTCTTGCCATGCCTATATAGAGGGATACTCATAATGGTAGATGGCTCACTTCCTCCTAGTAATTAGGACCATAACCTCATCATGCTATTTGGTGGGACTTTAATGCACATACAAGTGCACAGTGTATGCTACGGAAATAATTAAAGCATTTTACTCCCATATTACCATACTAATTTGAGTCAATATTTATTCGAGAACAAAATAGTCACTGGTAATCATAAGGTAAAAACCATGAAAGATAAAAAGTTAGTGGATAAAGGTGAAAAGAGATTAAACTAAATAATGATGGAATTTATCGAGCAAGATATAGCTAGTTGTAGGCTTAACTCTTTAATCTAGTCCTCAGTAGAGTTCCCAAACTATCACCATGTACCCCTTTTTCTTTTCTCCATAGATGATGGAAAATAAGCATGCATGACTTGAAAGATATATATGGTGGTGTGGTTTAACATTTAGGTTATCCCTTGATTGAGATTTGAATTAAGCATAGTAATATGAAAGGGAGAAAAATCGTCGGATGAATCACTCATCCAACTAGTCTTGGAAGGTTACCATGAAGTAACTATAAATTTAAAGTCACCACCGATCATTTTAGGCTAGCCATGATCAGATGCCTATCAAAAATAATATTCTGGATTACAAAACTTGAAAGGTTGATTTTAAGGTCTACTAGGTCCAGAGATTCATTGGTTGGGTTTGGGAGTTGGTTATGTATGAGAAAATATTAGCACCCTTGTGATGCATAAAAATCGATATCTGCTAATTATATCTCACTTCGATTTTGGTTGAGTTGGTTCCATTTGGTCATTATTCAGATATAATCCCTGTTTATGTAGGAATCTCTAAAAATTGTAGATTTAGGTTTTGAAAAAAATGTATATCACCTATGCACCACAGAGATATGAGTTTTTGGATTAAATTTTAAAATTTTGAATATTCTGTTAGACAGTAAAGAGATATCGACATGGAATGTTCCCTTACAAAATTTTTTTGAAAACAATTTTTAAATATGAATGCACAATGGTCACTACAAAAAGGAAATGTGTTAGTAGGATGAAAAGGAATATAATAATCTCATAGACAAACAATCACAAACAAAAAAAAGTCAAAAGGAAGGACTATCATGTAATTGCCTTCGATTATTGATGAATAACTGAAATAAAAATTTAAAGACATAGTTGGATTCAATACTAATTTGAGAGACAAAAAAAGGTTTTCATCGAAACAATTTGGGAAACTTGGAAAAGAGAATTTTTAGATTTTGAAGTAAAAGTGGGGTTGGAGTATCCCTTTGGAGGGGCGGGATTAAAGTATTCCCAAAAAATAAATTTTTTTTATGATTTTAGAAAATAATTAGGAATCTCAAATAAATCCATGAGAGAAAATTCAAGTTTTTTAGTGAAAAATAAGGTTGGAGTATCCTCTCGAAGTGGTGAGGTTAGAGTATCCCCAAGAATAAAAATCTTTGATCAAGGATCTTGAATAAATCTGATAGAGAAAATTCCAATTTTTTAGTGGAAAATAGGTTGGAATATCCCGTCAGAAAAATGGGTTGGAGTATCCCCAAGAATGAATTTTTTTGATAATTTAGACGAAAAGGGATTTTTATTTTATTTTCATATATATTTTTTAAAAAAAAGGTATCTTGAAGATGGGAAAGCAAGGATTTGAATAAAATATATTTTGGTCTTAAGCTTTGATCCGAGACTAAAGTGTTTGTGTTATGAGGGGAGCCAACTGGATGCATTTCAAGAAGCTTAGACATCCCAATGATGGCAATTCGGGAGAAAGGTTAATTTTAATTCTAAAAAATATAAGAGATCACACTGTCTCCCTTCATAAATTTATTTTGGATTCACTTAAAGGCTTTAAGGGGTAAGCGAGGTACCATTAAAAAGGTAATGCAATAAGGACTAATATAAAAATATTTAAAAAATTATTGAAAATCACTTTCTAGGTGAAATTAATTTTTTAAATTAAGCCTGTTTCGACATTAGCAGCATGTGCAAGGGAAAATGCATGATGGACTTTGAAATATCATTATGGACTCATTCAAAATTGTTAAATCATAAACAATAACTTTTCCAAAAAAAAATTTGTGAAATTTCAAGGAAAAATATTTAGATAATATAGAAAAATCATTTGATGGGCTGAAATAGCCCAAACAGAATGTAATGCGCTGGTTTCAAGGGTTCCAAATAGCAAAGGTTCAAAAAATCATAATTCCCTTGTTGGGGATGATCCAAGGGCAAAAGGGACACTTTTGGAAAGATAATTCAATTCCCTTTAAGGGAAATGTATCATAAAATTCTAGAAAAATCATTTATGGTTCGAAAAAAATTTTTCAAAACCAAACCATGGTGCTACTAGAGCAAAAATAAGGATTATTTAATTTTAGTAGTTTTTTTAGGTCAAACTCGAGCCATGGATGTCTGAATGTATGTGACATAAAGAAAAAAGTGACACAAGCATCATGAGTTCATTCCATAATCCTAGAGTAGTTTGGGATGATGAAACAACTCATTGACCATGCCACAAATGACGGTGTTAAGCTCAAGATTAGGGCTTATTGTTTCTTTATCAACTAAAAGGGTTATTTTTTGTTTGAAAAGTAGAAACTTGTTTCATCATGAATCCAAACCTAAAATGTTTGAATTATTAGCAAGATTGGAAGACCAATTTTGTGAAAACATTAAACCCATGCTAATCTCCATCTATTAGAGGTAGCATAGACTTAACTTGAAGATTTTCTTTTTGAAATTGGATTTTTGTTAAAAAAAAGAAAATATTCATGATGAAAATGTTATGAACATAATGCGATATACATAATGAGGAACATGAACAACACATTTAAACAAGCAAGAGATGACATTTTGACATAAAAAATGACAAAAATGTAAAGAGTGACAAATAAGATACATGGAGATGACATCAAAGATTATGTTATGAGAAATGATATGATTATATTTGAATGAAGAAAAACATGATAGAATTTCGAAGACAACATTTTTATGTAATGAAACTCATCAAAATGTAAGGGAATACATGACTATGTTCAAAAACATGTTAGGATGAAGATTAAAACATGTGTTAAGCATATGATGCGAATGAAACATATCAAAGATGCATGACAGGGTTGTTTTGATGGCAAAAATGAAGAAAAGCATGTTTGGTCACTCAAACACCACTGAGGCATCAAAAAGATCATCAAGGCTTTTAAACTACCACAACCAAGGTGACAATAATGCAAAAGAGTCCTAGAATGGTCATGGCACCATTAATGGCTCACTAAAATGATGCAAATGATAAAAACAAAAAATAAATAGAGCAAGCTAAAAAAAAATATTAAAAGGCCTTGAATTTTCCTCTCTACTTCGAGCAACAACTTTAAGCACAGTTTTTCCCTTTCTTTACTATTGTTTAGCAAGAAAAGAACAAAAAGAAGAAGCTTTTCTAGTAATAATGTTGATGAAAAGGGGTTTTAAGGATGAAAGTGTGTGAAAGGTTGGTTTTGGAGATTATTTGGTTAGGGTTTAAAGAAGCTACGGGAATAAAGTTTTTGGCTAATGGATGGAGATCAATGAAATAATGTTTTGAGAGTTTTTTTAGGTCTAGAGGTTACTAGAGGCTTTTTTATAGATGGATAAGAACAATGATGAAGAACTCTATAGGTTCTTTTCCCCTTTTTTTTTTGCTTAGCCAAGATTAGCTCTTTTATATGGAGTGTGTTCAGCCAATATGTTTGAGCTAAAAGTAAGTGTATTGTGGGATTTTCCTTTTTGTATTAGGAGGCAACTCTAGATACTATGCTCACCTGCTCTTATTTCCATTGGTTCTGCCATGCAGAGTAGTGGTGCAAAAAGGCTATAGCAGTCTGCAATTGGAGCAAAACCAAGCATCCACTTTAACAAACCATATATTTCATGAAAATGTCCTGGGCTTTAAAAATTTATTTAAATCCAATCATGAGCCCATATATGAGGCCTGGTATAGATTATAATGATTTTTGGTTTCAAAGCATATTTGAATTGACTATCTAAAGGTTGAAAAATGGCTCAAACTGGGCAAAAATACCTTGATGTATCAATACAAAACATTTTGCATTGATACACGAGGCAACTTTTACTCATGAGTATTAATACAATGAAGTATTTATTGATACTGTTAGACCTTTTAGTGGTGAATGAAATCAAGAGGGGGTGAATTGATTTCTCAAAATTTTGATAAATTAAAATTTT